>JANCMA020079449.1:0-15452 GCA_024336925.2 Zoanthus solanderi | reverse complement strand
GCCTCTGGCTAGGAAGAATGGGCAACCACTTCCTTCGCAATTGACGTAAAATAAAGTATTTATTTATTTATTTATTTATATGTGCTTCAGTCGTAATTAAGTCATCTATACACCGAATTCATAAAAATGGAGGCCTTCCGGTTGAATCTGGTTTCGAGCACGAGAACGAGGCATTTTAGGACAGGAATATTACAACGTATAATGCATGGAGCTTTGATCTCTAACTCACACATTAGCTGTTGTATCTCAAAGTGCCATCAAAAGAAAACTGTTGGACCAAATGGTCAGAAAGTTGGAGTGTTTGGTTTTGCTAAAGACAAATATTTGAAAAAGGCTTTTATATCAAATATAAGGAGAGAGGAGGGTGACAATTTCGTGGTAACCGATGACACAAAAGTTTGCTCATTACATTTTGATCCAAGTGAGGTCAAAAAGGGATTTGGCGGAAAGATGGCACTGAAATGCTGAAATGAACTTTTCCTAACTAAGTTTGCTTGGCGTACTTCGCCTAGGAAGCGAAAGCCACTGACTGCAAGATCTAATCCGCAAATGCAACGTGTGAAACGAAGATTTGTAGAGAAAGTAGCAGAAACTGTTACTAGTAACCCAAGTATGGTCATCACAGAGCAAACTAGCGATCATTATTCCAGCGAACTTGAAAGTAGCTCTGCAACGAAGCTAGTCAGCATGTGTAATTCATAAATTAATAATATTAATCTTCCTTGCTGAATGTGTAATTCTAGTGAAAAAAACAAACAAAAAAACGCAGTACTTAGCTGGGGCACTTCATTGAGAGATCTGCCAAATTTAAAGTTCCGCATGTAGTAGAGGACTGGTCATTTTGGGAAAGTGTTGAGCACATTGATAAAATGTTCCGGTTAAAAATAAAATATAAAATAATAACAGCTTGATTTGAACACCCGCCTAGGAAATTTGCTTCCTCGTCGACTACTTCTGTAAATATGGATGACCAGGTTCCAAGAAAAAACACACCATTATCTGGAACAACATGAAAGATAAATCAAATAAAAATAAATGTATTTTGTTTTCAGTTCTTCACCACTAAATTTTACAAGTTATATACGTTTTCCGATACACAGTATAATAACATACGCCGTTAGATTTAGAATTTAAAACTACAGGTTTTCTTCTTTATTACCTGATATCTGCAAAATAATTTTTTTTTGAAAAAAAAACAAAACAAAACAAACTACTTTTTATGTTACTGTCTGTCAAATATACACCAAAAATCTAATCGTAAAACCTCGAAAACTCGATGCGTGTATATTTTAATAAAGAACCATTTCACGATTTAAGTTTCACTGCCATCGTAGGTGCAAACGGTTCCACTAAACAATAAAGTTGCATGTATACACAAGTACGCCGTACTACGGAAGATATGGCAAAGAAAAAACCGCGTGATAACCAAAATTTAAACATTTTTAAAACAAAACTACCAAGACTCTCCTTAGGACAACACGTGTTTGTATATTAACTTGAACTTACCGCATTATAAGTTGTGCTTTTATTTTCAGTCCACGACATTTCAACCAAAATTTCAGTTCATCATTTTTAAGTGCTTTCTAAAGACGCACTGGGAATATCACTTTCAACTAGAACAAAAGATAGATCACCCGAAGAATTAGACGACGCCATGATATGTAAATTTGAACATGTCCTAAAACGCCTCGATCCCATGTTCGGCCCACACTTAATCCGCTTTCCGCTTTATTTATAAATTCGGTCTATTTAACGTGCTATTTGTATTTGTTTTTTCCTAGGAACAAGGCTATAACTTGCTCATTATGGAGAGAGGGTTATTGTTACTTAAAAGCCACATCGAGGCATTTAAGAAAAGGTAAGAACATGTCAAACTTGCTCGTTGTATTTTAGACACATTTTTTAGATACATTTTTTTTTTCTAAAATGCAAACACCTGTGCTATCAATGCATTATACTTAGAGTTCATTTACCCTATTAGAGTTTATTCATATGATATTCATTGTTAACAGAAATGTGTAGGGGTGAGGGCTCAACTAAATTGCCGTTGTTTTAAATTTTAGTGTGTGTAAAATATATAGCAAAGGCGAAATGACGACTATTTAAAACCCAAATCGTGTTTGGTGTGGTAACATTAGTTAAAAGATACCACCAAGACAGTCAAAAAACGCTGATATGTTCTGCATAATACTTTCCGGAACTCAGTTCTACTACCAAATTAAATTCTAACTCTCAGTTATTACCCCAAGCGACTTTATTTCTAAGCCAAGCGGAAGTTTTTTTTTTTTTTTTAAAGTGCTTACATATCATATAAGTAAAGCCATTCTGCTTGCTTTGGAAAAACACTGATATTATATGTGTTTCTAAACCCTTCCTAGATTTGCTTTCCACCTGCACCTATGGTCACTGGAGGGAAATGGAATTACCAGCCATCAACAGAAGCCAGTTCGATCTTTAGAGAAAAATTACCCTATAAGGGTTTTGTGTCAACCAGCTGGCCTTTCCGATAAGGTACAGTGGTGCTGAATGTATTCAACAATCTGTAATTCACCGTTAGCTTTCTTTTTAATTTCTAATTAAGTATAATACCGTAACTGCCAGAGTTTAATTCTAACAAAGTGCTTCTAACTTAAATTGTTTTTTATTCAAGAAGCGCTCTTAGTAAAAGCTCATGCTGTTGACTTATAATCTTGTGTAAATGTGTTGTTTTGGCAAAAAGGTAAACCAAGAGTACAGGGCTTTCAGTAAGTTTTTGAGTAGCAGGATGTGCCGGTTTGAAAAGTAGGCGTCTAGGCAAACAAGCACCAAGATTTGCTTGTCTTGAAATATTATTTCTTAGCCTATTTCGGCTCTTGTGTAAAGACTACCAATGAGTCGCTGTTAGTGTTGTTTTCGCCATTTAGCATTTTATTAAACATCTTGTTATTAAAATGTTTATTACTGAACTTGCTTCCACAACCAAACTATTCTGTGGACAAAGAAAATTTTAAAAACAAACTTCGCTGGTCTCATGAGTTCAAAGGTCGCTGACTCTTTTGAAATGCAAATTGCTCTCTCATTTACATCAGTCGGTGTAAATCTATTGTATTGAAAAGTCGAATTATAAAATTACTCAATAACTCACCTTTTGATTTCTTTGGCATGGCGGCGAAAAGATTGTCGAGAACACCTTGTCTATTCGCTGCCATTTCAAAACAGGTGAAGCATATGCTTTGAGTACACATGGAGTGTCACGCAAATGTTACACAACAACTTTGACAGGGAATTCCCGGCTGCAACTCGCGCGATGAAATTTGATGCGATAGTAGATGTGACTTTCATTAATTTGCTACGGTAACCCTCTGAAAAAAAAAAAATTGAATTAAAAAAAAAAAAGCTATAATTCGGAGATTTAGGAATTAAAATTCCTGGTTAGTAAAGCCAGAAAGGCTATTTTACTTTCAACAAAGAGAGCGGTTGAAAGTTTCTAGGAAAAGTCAGATACACAGTCAATCCAAAAACATTCAACTTATTGTCCGAAATAGGAGGCAGGATAAAGTTGCTGCCTTCTATTGAAACCTCTGAGTATACAAGAAGGAAGTTCTTATCTGCCTAAGCCATTAGAAATTATAAAGATGAACAATTGTACATATTGTTTGCATTGAGGTTTCTTATCTACTTTGTTGTGTAAATGATACTACCTGAAAAGCAAGATATGTAGTGTACAGTGTTAGTAACTTAACTGTTTTGCTATGAAGGGGACCTTTGAAATGAACTCCACTGATCTTGTGGCTGACTTGAGAGCGGAAGTGACGCACTGGTGCAAGAAACTCCGAGAAAAGCAGCAGCACTTTGGATCAGCATCCCAGCATTCCTTGCTGTCTCCTATTTCTCATCAGCTGAACCCACCTTTCAGGCTAATCTCACAAGGTCACGAGTTAACTCCAGATCTGGATGAAAAATGCCTGGCAGATGTTGGATTTAAAGATCTTCAAGTAGGTTTATGTTCCTTTTGTTAGATTATTCAAGTTTAGATTATTCAAGTTTATTGTTAGGCCACAGCATTTTACTTTCTGTTCTGTAGATCTGGGGAGTCTCTTTAACTTACCTTCCAGATTATAAATTATGAACTCCGATGGATAATAAAATACTAAAAATCTTTATGAATAGCGTTTAAAATACAGATGTATTGCCTAAATGTTATCTGCTATTAACAAATTTTATGTGAAAAATACCTCTTAAAAATATAGTTCTATATAATTGTTAATCTCAAGGAGGGTATATTTGAATCATATCTAAATTATTTTCAGGATTTTAGATGCTCATTAAACTTCTTGAAAAGTTCTTGTTTACAATGGTGCTTGAAAAACCATTAGGGTTTTGAAATATAGCTCAGATTCTTTAAACATAAGCATTCTTTGAATGTTTTTCAAAATGTAGAGCTTTCTGTTGGTGAGTGTTTATTAGCTAAATATTTCTGTTATCTTTTAGCTCGTTTTTGTCTCTGTTGGCGCGACAAGAAGAGAAAATTACCAAGATGGTAGCCAAATACCATCATCGTCCCTTCCAACTCCCGAAAGGAATAAAACTCCGATGATATTACTTTTACAGAAGGAACATTTTGAACAATTTTTCAGTTTTTTAGAATTACTGGATAATTTAAAGGTCCAAACGTCTGAATCTCTTGGAATGGGCCCTGGAAATGTAATGGACGATACCCAGCAATCTTGTTCTGAGAAGGAACAAGGGGATGTATCACTTCCAGAAAGATTACAACCTAGAGAGAGACAGTTCAAGGGTGGTGCACAGTACACACAAGTGCATCATCTTTGTCAGATCATTTGGGACCTGTTAATGCTTCTTTTAACAAACCCGACAATTTTAAACAATTTAAAATACTTTGGGCAAACTCCCAATGATGAGGAAAGCCTTTCAAGAAATAGTTCTGACAATTCTGAAATTGAAGATTTACCTGAAGTAGACTGGAGTATGCTATTAGATTCTCGATTTCCTCATAAACTGTTATATTCTCTACAAGTCGTTGACCAAATCAAGAGTGCATCCAAAGACATGAAAAATAGCTCGAGTGATGACTCTATGAGCAGCGACTCAGAATTTTCTGACATGGACGATGATGAATATGCAAAACAAAATATGACAAATTTGTGTTCATGGGGAAGGCACTTTGTTGAAAAAGGTGGCCTTAAACACCTTTGTGACATCCTTATGTCTGGATGTTTGGAGGCAAAGGAAGGTTCTCCTTGGACGTTTTGGCAGCAGGAATGTTTAGCATTTCTCTTAAAATTAATCTGTGAATTTGGAACCATGAAAATAGATAGCGAGGACAATGCAGATGAAAGTGAGGAAGTGTTTGAGTCTTCATTAATGCAGCAAATGCAGATGAACATCCAACGAAAAGATGGAGAGTTCCGTGTTCGATATAAAAGCACTGATAAAGAAGAGACAATATTTATCAAATGCTTATCACAGGTAAGAGAGACACCTTTCTGTTTGTATTTTTGTAGTTTTTTGGAATAACTAGCAGTCGTTTTTTCTCTGAACAAACTTTTGATTTATTTTTAATTTCTCTTACACATGTGCTCTTCTCTAGCATATGATCTCGATGATTGATGTTGAAAGCTTGCTGGACAAGCTTCTGAGTGTATCGTATCAAGCAGCTCTACCAATCCATGGTGCACCAGGAAAGACTACCAAAGGAAGCCAAGGTAATATTTCAGAGCCCTATCTAACGCCTTTTTTTGTCTTAATGTGGAAGTCTATGTTAAATGTGCATGACTCATGAGATCTTATCCATAAGGAGCCAAGTGTCCCATGGAGCCGGCACTTATCTTCAGTTTCTGTAGTGTTAAGTGAACGAGGGTTGGACATCAGTTCATCTCAGGTAAGCTCCTAGTAGATGTTCAGCTAGTAACCTTTTTACCAACCTTGTAAGGAAGTAAAGCAGAGTCAGCTTTGGAAGAAGACAAGGTCGCTATAAATTAAAATCTCGGCAGAGCTGGGGATCAAACCCAGTGCAGTGTGGTTGAAAGGCAGACTGAGAGATCATATCAACAACCATTGGCTATAGAGCACCAGTACCTAATTCCATGGAAGCCGCCACTTTCACCAACTCCAAGTTGTGTTTTAATATTGGTAGAGAATTGCCCTCTTCATGTTTGGTTAAAGTAAGTTTTGCTTCACAAATGCCAAAATTAAATGAGAATGCTGTAGAACTAATAAACAGCATGTGAAACTCCGAATAGCAGATGCACCATTAAGAAACTACTTATGTTATTGTGATTTGCATGAGATGGAGGTGAAGTGTTCAAAATACATGAATATCAACTAAAACACATGTTGCTGATTTCCGAATTCGGAGTTTCACTAATGTTGTTCAGTTACTGTGCTCACTTAGTGGGTGGCTCCACCTGAATTGTTCTTCAATTGGTACAGGATTTGATGGAGCCGAAACCAATTGTAGAATTGCACACAATTTAGGTATCCTGCTGATGGACAGTAACTGTTTTGCTATTAGCATTAGCATTATAGCTATGTCTGTTCAGATATATTTACGTACATCGTAATTTTAAGAATTCTTTTGAGTTAAGTCTTGTCAGAAAGCAACGCTTCTTTCAGAAAAGAATAGCGTTTTGAAAACGGCCGTTTCAACTTTCAAACGGGAGCAAGCAAGTTCAAACTCGGTCAGTAAGCCGAACACTTCTTAAGTATGATTTGAGCTTTTAGCTTTTAATCGCCACACTTTTTGGTATAAAAAAGTAGGTTCAAAACATTTTTTTTCATCTAATTTATTAACTTAGTAAAAAATCATGAGAAATGAGAAAAAAAGAACAGTGTTTTTAAGAAAAATAATATCAAGGTATCAAAAGCTTATTTGTTTCATTAAAAGCCGCTGTCAAAATGAATACCGATTGGCGATTCTAAGACCACTATCGATACGTTAAAATTCAGCTTGGGTCCGAGGCTTAGGAGTTAGAGGAATAAAACAAAAGAAATAAGTTATTCTTTCGCCAGTGCCTACTGGGATTTCTTTTGTCTCATTTCCATAAGCCTCGGGGCGAAGCTGAATTTTAAAATATCGAAATTGGTCTGTTTAAGCTTTTCTAAAGTATTATTTTATTCGTAGAATTTTTTCCCCTCTAACATCTGTGGTTATAAAAACGTAAACACCTGAAATATGTTTGGAATGTTTGTGTTGTAACCAATCGCAGGCGAGATCTTCCCACCAGCCAACGAACTGTTTTTTAGCGGTCACGGAACAAATTAGTTTAGTTTAGTTTAAGGTTACAAGCTGTCTTATTAGGAATTTAAAACACCGCAGGTCCACTGTTCCTCATGAACAGTGCTGAGGACCGCATCTATCACATCGTGCGATATTAGAAAGAAAAATTTTAGAAGCAAACGCGACGACGACCAGCTTCCATGTAAGGACGTTCAGAAGCTTCTTGATTCCAAGATCGGCAAACTGGATCGAAAGACTGCCGAAGAAATTCAGTATGTATGGCGCAAAGTAAACAGCCCATATTTTCCTATTCCTTCCAAAATATAATTTTGTTTTTTCTCTGAAGGCGTTTATGCATTAGATATCTGGGGAATTACATGCAATGAGGAGCTATTTATGAGCCGTTCGTTGTCCGTGGTTTCTGTGGTGTGAAGATCTCAACTGTGATTGGTTACAATACAATAAACATTCCAGACATATTTTAAGTGTTCACACTGTTATAAGCACAGCTGTAAAAAAAACGTTTTAGTTTGTTTTGCTCGTTAGCACTTAGCGATAGCTATTACTATATTATAAAAGAGAACACTGGGAAACGGCTTTTTCTTTCAACTGTTTCAGTCCAACTCCATGCTTACAAGTCTTACTCTGCAGGCCAAGTTTTAAGTTTTTGATGACATACAGATCGTACTAATTCTGTCATCTTTCTCGTTAAGTATAGGTAGCTACTATATCCTATTTTGTTTTTAAATACATTCATCCATTCCTTAGTGTGATTGTATCAAAAAACGTTTCATTCATTTTGTTTTATTTATGGAGCCAAAAAAGTTGTTAAGGAAAGGTTCCAATTGTTTCTGGGCACGGTACCAAAAAAATATCCAAAAAGTTGAAATCTTAGTGTCTGCTTACTGTTATAGTTTTGTAGATAACATGAACATCGCACTACAGAGTTTAAAAATCTTCCTTTCCCTTCATGGCAGAACCTTAAATCATTTTCAGTTTGGAAAGTTCGTGCTTAAACAAAAGATCAATAAAAAATAGGCAGTCGAGGATTGCATGTGGCTACTGCTTCTTCAAACAAGTCTACATGACTAGCACCGAATGCGAATTAGTTGTTCGATTGAACACACGCCTTTAAGTAGGCTATTCATGATTTGGAAAAAAAGAAATCTTAAATAATAAAAATAATAAAAGCATTTCATGGGCGGAATAAAATCACACCTAATATATTATTTGTTAAAATATAACAATAAGAGAAGAAAAAAAAACGAGGGAAGAAACATAAGAGAAGTAAAAAAAATGAGAGGAGGAAAAAAAAAGTAAGCCACCCAGTTTCGAACCGGCGACCTAACAATCGCGAGGCGTGCGCCTTACGTACTTATTGCGCTACATAAACACTAAAAGAAACGTTCAGAATGTTATGTTAGATATGGAGTAGCGTGTACGAGTTCACTCATACAGACAGACAGACCGACGTACACGGGTCGTGACATAGTGGCTTCTGCTATGAAGTAGATAGTCACAAAAAATATGTAAAAAGGAAAATCTATAAAAAATAACTTTTTCAAAGGTTCTTTGCTTTTGTTTCCAGTTTACTGCTTAAGCTCTCTCATGATGCGACATTGTTTCCATGACGCTTCTTCTTTTTAATAGAATTATCTTATACACCCAATAAAAATCTTTTTTTTTTCAAAATTATTTTGGTAAATTTAGGAATTAATAAAAAGTACATATATACACAAAATCAAATGTTAATAACATGATACAAAATGCTAACAAAACTTACCAATTATTTTTGTTTGCTAAATACAGTATATCCACAAATAGAAAAACTTTATTTCTACTCAACAAACCAAAAGTAGCGCACAGAAGTCCTCCACCTCTAAATTTTATTCATGAAAGTACAATAGCAGTATCACTTTGTAACTGTTTCTAGAAAGTTAATAATCTCATGTATAAGTTGTTACTACTACTGAGGATGGAGATTTTCTGGATGAAAAACAAACTGAAACAGTTTAAATTCTAAAAAAAGGAAATTCTTTTGTCAATCCAAATGCTCAATCTAAAGGTAGCTAGCTAAATCCTTTACAAGCCAAGTGGCCAATGGAGTGTTAAAAAGTGGATGAGAGTCTAATTCCCCCTAGTTAGGGCACTAATCCATCCCTGGAAGGATGGAAACTGAATTAGCTTAGGTGGAAAAGAGGTCACAGAAATATTCAAGTCTCAGCAGAGCCAAGGATTGAACTTTGGGAACTTGTAGTTGGAAGGCAGAGATCTTACAACAGCACCAACTATCAATCTAAAGTTTTTTAACAATATGTATCCAAAGGAAAAAAAAAGTATCTAGATCAGTTTCAACGTTTTTATAAACTCCTTTTACCATATTATGGATACTGATTGCCCATCAAACATTTATCAATCGAAAGGTTGATCACTTATTCTAGGAAACAAAAAATTAGCAATGTGTCAAGAATTTATAACTTTGACAAAATTGAGTCTGAATCAAAAAAAACAACAGTAACGGTAATGTCATCTCTCCAACTGCGTCGGTACTTATCAGGTACAAGCAGCATCTGTGCCACAAAGTGGTGGTCATTTCCACCAATGGCTTGACGAATGAGGTGGGTTGCAGCATTTTCTTCAAGTATTGTTTCATCTCTTACTTTTTCACTCACATTGTCCATAAACTGACCAACCATGGTAACAGCTTGCTCGCTGCTCAGCACATCCCACAAACCATCTGTTGCCAATATCACAAACTTGTCCTTTTTTTGTAAGTGATGATGGGATATTACAGGCCTTGCAGTGAGATATGGTGGTGTTTTGTACAAGCTTGGAGGAACAATAGGTCCACCATAAACCTGATTCAAAATATGTGAATGGGTAATTTTGTCCCATTTGTACTGGATGTCACCAAATGCTCTCAGAGGCTGGAGTTGGCCAAGTAGACGTCCATTCCTTATCACCATGGCTTCCTCCCCTGGATGCTTAGACTGCACTCGCTGAACTTCTTGTAAGTTTTGTGCAGTCTGATCATGAGACAGGGGAGTAGCAAACCATGAACCATCAGAGTTGATGCTACCAAGAACTGCTCGACAATCTCCTGCAAAACAGGGATCATTTTATGTTAATTATCAACAATTGTTTATATTAGCACTTTTAAAAAATGCTTTAACAATGGTCTGAAAAACTCTGAAAAAAACTTGAATTATAAAAAAGGAAGTGTCTAAAAGACCAGCAGCTGGCAAAAAAACTGAAAATTCTACAACAACAAATCTTTATTTTTGCACTTTACCTTATTACATTTAGTATATTTTACAATGGATATATTTAAAATGTACTTTAAGGTGCCTTACCAGCTACAGTAACCGGAGGTTAATCAAGGTAGCTAGTAGGTAAAAGCTAACTCATTACGTAGATGTCAAGTAGCATTACCAAAGGGAAACAGATATAATTTAAAAATGAATAAATTACACAAAATGTACCTGTAGAGTAATCCATACTAGTAAATGAATTAAAACTATTAAAAGTTAATAACAATTAGTAATTGTGAGAGAAAAATAAAATTTTAGTAATACTTTAAATTTAAAAACTTTTAAATAATTATAATTCTAGATTAAGATCAATGGAAGGGTACAGAGCATACTGTTTGATCATTGCTTGGCTGATAAAAGAACTGAAGAGAAAAATCTATTATTTTTAAAGGTAAAATTAAGGATGATTATTGCACCTGTTAAGTATATCTTTCTTCAGTTCCTCCTCAAAATGATAAAGATTAAGTTTTTTTTATTGACTCATCAATGGAATTGCAAACTTTGGCTCCAACTTATTTAATGCTGAATGTTTCAAAATTTGTTCTTGCTTTAGAGATATAGAAAGTGGTTTTGCTTACAAATAGAGTATTAAAATTGTTTATAGCTCTAACTTTGGTAAAGAATGAATTTAATGGTAATTTCTTTGAGTAAAAATTGTACACAAACAAAGCATTACTAAAGAGAACAACATCAAAATATTTCAGCACTTTAAGCTTTTGAAAGAGAGGATTGGTGTGGGCTATATAGTCAGAGAAATTAAAAGCCTTATGGCTTGTTTTGAAGGATGAACAAAGGTTCAAGTGAGGAAGTGTATGTGTTGCCCTATGCATTAATATCATACATTAAAAAAAAATAGATCAAGGAGTGATAAAGGTTTACACAAATGTCAATATTGACAAAGTGACACAGCTTAGGTGTAATGTTAAAATTACATTTTAGTTTACAAGCTTATGTGAGACATGGGATTTCCAGTTAAAGTAAGAATCAATGCCAAGATAATCTATATTGTGGTTTCTTTGTAGAGGTTTATCATCAAGTGTCAGCACAATTACATGATTAAATTTCCTCTGATAAGGATGGAAAATAACAAAATTAGGTAGTATTTAGGTACTTGACAAACCTACTAGAGGCGTTAACATCTTAGATCTTTGTATTACTAATTTAGCCCAGTTCTATTTACTCCCTGAGTGCAATGCCCCTTTAGGTTCTTCTGATCATTCCACTGTCCTTTTGTGGCCAAATCACGGGTATACACCTAAAGCATTTTCCTCTGCTGCAAAAAAAATTGCCCTTCGCAGAATGCCTGAATCAGCTATTTGTGCATTTGGAAGGATTAGTACGCAGAACGGGGTTGATGTTCTTTCTCATTCATCTATTTCTGATTGTGTTCTAGCCTTCACTGCTAAGTTGAATTCTGCTGTTGATAACTTTTTTCCCTCTAAACAAGTTAAACTTCACTCCAACGATAAACCCTGGATGTCTCCGCACGTTAAATATCTCATTTATCAACGCCAACAGGCCTTTTCCTTTGGCGACGTTAATCTCTGGAGGTACCTGAGAAATAAGATTGCTAGATCTATTGCCAGTCTTTCTATAGTAATCAAGTTAGTCGCCTGAAATCATCTGAGCCCAGTCGTTGGTGGAAGCATATTTTAAAAGCGTTTACACGGCCAATCTTCATCCAGTACTGGCTTCACTATTACTCATGACGGATCTGTTATCTCTAAGTCTGACCTACCTAATTTTCAAATAAGTTTTTTGTCTCTATCTCTGATGGCTTCACTCCCCTTGACAATTCTACACTTCCTGCTTTCCTTCCTGCTCAAGAAAAACTCCCGTTTGTTTCTATCTACGAGATCAAATCTAAGTTAGCAAGTATCAGAGTGTCTAAATCTGCCGGTCCTGATGCTATTCACAACCGAATTTTAAAGGGATTCGCCTTTGAATTAGCATATCCTGTTGCTGAAATATTCAACTGTTCTTTTGCTACTGGAGTATTTTTAGATACATGGAAAAAATCCTTTATATCACCTGTTCCTAAAACTCGTCAAGTTCAATCTGAGAACGACCTTAGACCTATCTCTCTCACTCCCAATTTATATAAAATCCAAGAGGACTTTGCCGTGAAGTGGCTGTTCCAGGACGTTGGAAGTAAAATTGATTTACGTCAGTTTGGGTCCTTAAAAGGCTCATCAACATCGCTCTGCCTCATTGATCTCTTGCATTGTTGGCTTAAGTCCCTCGACCAGCCTGGACGCTACATCCAGGCTTGCTTCCTTGATTTCAGCAAGGCTTTTAATCGCATTGATGATTTGATCACACTATTCTTGTGCGGAAACTAATTAATCTTGGCGTATGCCCAGCTTTAGTATCCTGGATATGCAGCTTCCTAACTCAGAGAAAACAAGCTGTCAAAGTTAATGGTGTAATCTCTTCGTGGCTTCCAACTACCGCTGGTGTTCCCCAAGAAACTAAACTCGGACATATCCTTTTTTTATTAACGTTGAATGACTTAGGCCTCTCTACCCAATTAAATTGTAATTACTGGAAATATGTTGATGACATAACTTTTTTGGAAGCCCTCCTTCGTGGCCAGTTGCCCTGTCTTCAACAAGACCTTGATAAGATCTATCAGTGGGCTGCTGATAACAATATGCGCTTGAACCCGAAAAAATGCAAAGTTATGAGCATCTGTTATTTTCAAGAAAAGCCTGTTTTCCCTGTCTTTACCATCAATGGTGTAGAACTTGATTCTGTCCTTTCTCATAAGGTTTTAGGTTTAACACTTCAGTCTGATCTTCGCTGTAATGTCCATATTGAATCCGTTGAGTCTAAAGCTTGTAAACGACTCTATATTCTACGTGTTCTCCGATGTTCTGGCATAGATGTAACTGACCTCATCACCGTCTATGTCACACTTATCAGATCACTTCTTGAATATGGTTGCCTTGTGTGGCACTCTTCTCTCCCTGCTTGTCTCAGTGATAAGCTAAAAAAGAGCTCTAAGAATAATCCTTCCTCAATATTCTTACAAATCAGCTCTAGAGATGCTGAATCTCCCTAGCCTCTATTCACGTCGCGAAGGACTGTGCACTAAAGGTTTTTCTTCCTTCGTCAGTTTGGAAAATCCCCGTTTTATGTCCCTACTTTCCCCTCGGCGCCGCGACACAAACACCCGTCTTACTTCCTTGCGTTGCTCTTCCTGTTTTACCACCCCCCCCCCCGAATGCTCGCCCTGAACGCTTTAAACGTAGCTTTATACCATCAGTGCTTTTTAAACAGTACCGTTAAGCTATATTTTTCAATTTCTTTTCAAATAATTGTTCTTGTAAATATTTTCTATTTTAAAATTTCAATGTTCTTGTAAATCAGTCGTTTTTCAATAACCCATTGCCACGGCTGATACTTTTTAAATAAACCATAATTATCTTTCATGTGTGTAACCATAGTGGTGCTGCCTGGTTACATCTGCATGTGCGTAACCATAGGAACGAAACGGAAGAACCCAAGGCGGTGGGTTCTTTGGTAATACCTTAAAAACCAAAATGATATAAAAACATACCATATTTGCCCTTGTATAAGTCGACCCCTATTTTCGAAACCAAAACTGGCACTTTTTAAGAAACTTCGTGTATGTGTTATTTAAACGAGTAACCTTTGAACATTCATATATCGTTATTTTATACTATTTTTCTATTACTTTTCTTTTGTTTAGTGGCTCCTGAAGGAGCCGTTTATTTTCTTAGCTTAAAGGAAGTCTTCGTCATCGCTTTCGCCAAAGAGATCGTGCTACTGCTTTTCATTATTACAGCATTACCCTTTCATTAGTCGAAGTCAATTTTCACGTCCCAAAGGCAAAACGCATACATTTTTTACTCAAAGGTTACTAGTGAGGAGCACATTGATGACACAAAACCAACTTTGTAATTAAACACTGACTTTTAATCTCCGATGCGTTTCGTTGTGTTTACCACTTCATCAGGGAGTCAAGTGAATGAAAGACTTCCATACAAACGTTTTATACTATTAGCTAATACAATGCATCTATTATAATTGTTAATGCTTGATTTACACTAGTGAAGTAAGCGGAGACGGAGACGGAGACGGAGACGGAAGTGTGACGTAAGATGCTTACGTTCGTGTGTAAATCAAATGAAGGAGACGGAAGCCGAAACGGATGCGTGAAGGGAAGCAGAACGGAAGATTTCCTTTTTCGTTTCGTCTATTTTACCTCTCAAATTGAGTAAAATTGATCTTGTGTTAGTTTCATTAACCCTTTTTTAAGCCTTAAACACTTCCTATTACATATTGCTAAATTCTCATAACTAATTCTATACTTCATATTTAAGAAGTTTGGGAGAATTTAGCTTTTCATCTTGTGAAGCATTTTTTACCCAATGAAATTGTTAACTCTCCTTACCAAAAATATCATTTTGTATGAGGTATGTTAGGAGAATTGAGATGCTGATAAACTGCCTGAACAATACCTAATTCGCATTGTGCAGAAGTACTGGCTTTTAAGATATTTGACACGAATGACGTTAGTGGATGTCCATCGCAAATAGAAACAAATACTACATGCTTTGGTAAATAAGACATATATAACAATCGTAGTAGAAATTGCTTTGGATGCATTGAACAAACTACAAAGAGTCCGTTAAAAACTGAAAATACTGAAAACTTCAAAAAAGGGAATCCAGATTTCATGCCCCTAGGATAGTCCACCAGGACGGGCATGGTTGGCGCAGTTGGTAAGATCTCTGCCTTCCGACCACAAGGTCCCCAGTTCGATTCCCGGTTTTACCGAGATTCGAATATTTGTGCAACCTTTTTTTCCGTCTAAGCCCAACTCAGCTTTCCATCCTTCCGGGGTAGGTAAATGAGTACCAGCGTCTGCTGGGAGCTAACCTGCGATGGATTAG
>JANCMA020079345.1:0-15452 GCA_024336925.2 Zoanthus solanderi | reverse complement strand
CAATCGCCTGTAGATACAGTTCGAATCTCTGTTTAAATCGCTTCCAGTTTTCCTGCAAATTTCCTGTGAGGTTTAGATTGGGAGGCGGTTGTATATTATTCATCTTTCCAGAGTATTTTCAGGTTTTACTTTCACTTCTGACACCATGTAGTGTTATTGACGCCATATTGAAATACACGTGCTTTTATTGATTACCCAGATGAGTATAAGTATATTAACATACATTATCATTACAGTTTTTGGCTTGCTATTCATTATAGCCCTACACCGTACTGACGAGTCCCAAAAAGGACGAAACGGCTGTCTATAGATAAAGTTGCTGGCTTAGTCCGAGCTCTTACTCATATTGGTTCACTGACAAACTAATTTCAACGTAGTTTTCCAGCCATTCATTTTGTTTTAAAAAGCTAACTAGATTTTAGAGAGTGTAAAAAGCCAACCAGTCATTTTGAGGCCTCATTTTTGATTAACCTTTTAATATAAGATATTTTCAAAAATAAAACCATGTACCTTTGCTAATAGCTTACAAATTAAAAACCAAAATATGCAAATTAGTCGGTGTGTTTTTTGCATAACTCATCAAATCCAAGCAAGAATTATTTTCAGCATGCATTTGTTAAAAACCAGGTATTGACAGCAGTGCCTTCATAGAAATATTGTAATACTAAATAGAGTGCAAATGTCAAATATTTTAAGGAATGTTCCTAAGTCACGTGATCATGTAAAGCCTAAATTTTTCCTAAAAATATTAGAAACCTTAAAAAGATTTTAGTGAGGTTCACATTGTAAACTCTGCATTTTTAGTCCGATGTCCTTATGAAATTGGATTCAGGGTTTTACATAAGGTTTAATAAAGTAGCCAGAGGTTTTTAAAAAGTAGGCTGTCAGGTGCTACTTTTGCTTTCACCTAATTTACTCTCAAAGCAGTAAGAGTAACTGCCAAAATTTGCTGAGAAGACAGCAAACTTCACTGGCTGCCAGCTCTTATGTACAGTGTAACTCTGGAAAGAAAGTGATGGAACCACTTAAACTGCAAGCCGGTAGCAAGGAGAAAATATTAACCAAGGCAGTAAAACTCTCAAACCAAATCTTAGTGAGAAAGAAATATTACATTACCACAGAATTACAGGCCAGAATGGTTAATTTTAAGACTTCATTTTCACATATCATCATCCAATTTTGATCCGGTTTTATCCCCTTAAATGGGGGTGGCCAGATGTACCCTACCTTAACAGCAATCTCTCCAACTCCCACTCTCCATCTCACTCGATTCAAGGCATCCTCCTCCACACCAACACTCTTGCTCTCCTTCTCCACTTGTGTCTTCTTTGTCTTCTTTAATCATCCTCGCTTTCTCTTGCCCTTCACTTCAAACTCCAATTCTTTTCTCATGCCCATCATCCCTCCTCAACACATGCCCGTACCCAGAGGCAGATCTAGGGGAGGGGCCTGTACCCCCCCCCTTCACATCCTTTTGGCAAACATTGTGATCTACTTTTGAAATAACCATTTACTAAACACCAGAATCTGAATAGTGACCTCCCCCCTTGAAAGGTTAATCTGCAAGGTGCCCCCCCTATCAAAAATTCTGGATCTGCCCCTGCATACCATCTCACTCCATTCGCCTTTGCCATATGAAATTACATACTTGCTGTAACCACAAAAAAATATCATTTCAATCTTAACCTTATGGTTGGGCAATAATTTATATTTAATAGTATCTGGGGGAGAAAGAATTAAGTTCTTATGCCATACATTGACAAAAATTTTGTTCCATTCTATATATTTATTTAGCGTAAATTTTGTGATGTCTAAATTTGTAATCACTTAGGACTGGATTGTTCATTTAAGGCGGTTCTTCAAGATGTTTATGCATTCTGCTGATATCCAGTTTCATGTTGTGGTTGGTAATCATGATATTGGTTTTCACTACATGTGAGTATGTTCCTGCATTTCTTTGGTTCTTAGAAAATCGGTGCCATTAATAGCTGTAGCGTAGCCTGCATAGCTGGTGGTCTTGTGAGAGAGAAAAGACTTGGGAGAAGTTAGAAAGACCACCTGCCCGAAAACTAAGCTTTTTCAATTTCTCCATCCACCAGTGGATGGGAAAAACTGATTGGCTCTTTGCATTTGAATTGTCAATCAAAATTGGTTAAATATATGCAAGTTGTCTGGAGCAGCAAACTGTGACATTTTTGAATGAATTTATACAGTATATGCTCTGTAAAACTGTTTAGAACAATCATATTGAGTAAAGACAAGAAGCATAACAAAATTGTAAAACACAGCAACTGAAAACTGAATAATTGTCGGTTGAATATAAATGAACACACAAAACCTGTTTGCAAGACAAAAACCTTAAAACAATGGTTGGATCTTAATGGCCTAAATTGGTCAGCAGATATGAAAAGTTCTTGGGGATCTAAACCATTCAGCTTGTTAATTGTCTTATAGCATTCACATAGAGAAGAAAAAAGTCTTCTTTTTTCCAACGTTGGCCATTTTAATCGGCTCAATCGTTCATCGTATGGTATATCTTTAGCATCAATACCAAGTGCAAATCTTGAAGCACGCCGTTGTACTTTTTCTAAGATTGCAATGTCCTTCTTTAGGTGAGGGGACCACACTGGCGAGCAATACTCAAGTATTGGTCTAACTAAGCTTTTGTACAGTTTTGAAAATAAATCTGGACTCTTAGGCCCAACAGTCCGTTTAATGAATCCAAGAAGACTGTTAGCTTTATTTGCGCATTTAGTGGCTTGTAAGCTCCATGACAAGTTTGATGTAATAAAAATGCCAAGATCTTTAACCTCAGATACTGTTTTAAGTATGCTGCCACATAATTTGTATTCAGGAATTGATTTATCATTCTTTTTTGAGATTCGCATCACTTCACATTTCTTAGTGTTAAAGTCTAGTTGCCACTCAGAGCTCCATTGCTCTAGAGAATGTAAATCTTGTTGTAGTACATGCATATCTTCGTCGGTGTTCCGTAGTACTTTATACACTTTTATGTCATCAGCAAATAATTTGCACTGTGATGTTAAGTTCCGTGTTATGTCATTGATGTAAATAATGAATAAGACAGGGCCTAAAACTGTCCCCTGAGGTACCCCAGAGAGTACTGGTGTCCAGGATGAATAGCTTCCCCGTACTACCACACGCTGCTGGCGATTCGTCAAAAAGCTTCTCACCCATGATAATAGCGGGTCTCTAATTCCGTATGAATGGAGCTTTAATAATAGACGTTCGTGCGGGACCGAATCAAACGCCTTGGAAAAATCCAAGAACACAACGTCCGTTGATAGACCACTATTTCTATTGCTTGACCAATCATGAAAAACTGTTAGTAGTTGTGACAGACAAGACTTGCCTTTCATAAAGCCAAATTGTTCTGGAATAAGTATATCCTTAGTTATCCAGAATTCTACAAGATGTTGCCTGATGATTTTCTCGCACACCTTACAGGGAATTGAAGTCAGTGACACAGGACGGTAATTATCGCGTTTATCTTTTGCACCCTTTTTGTGCAAGGGGACAACATCAGCTACCTTCCAACTGTCCGGTATCTTGCCTGATGAAAATGACATATTAAAGATCATAGAGAGTGATGCAGCTAATGAATCTGCACAATTTTTTAAGATCAATGGATGGATGCCGTCAGCACCTGGAAACTTGCGAGTTTTAAATCTTTAAGCAACTGCGCAACTTCATTAGTTGTACAGTGGAGAAAACTGATGCTATCATCTGCAATGACCTGTGCGAATGTTGGAGTATTCTCGGTATTTTCACGCGTAAAGACTGAAGCGAAAAATTTATTCATGCACTCGGAAATATTACTTTCATCAGTTAATGTGTTTCCATTGTCCAATTTAATAACTGTTAAGTCATTTGAACCTCGGCGTTTTGAGTTGACATAATTCCAAAAGAGTTTGTATTCTTTCTTGTCGTGCATATTATTTGCCAGATCCCTCAAGTAATCCCAACGGGCCTCATTACATTTCCTTTTGAGCATGTTATTTATGCTCTTATATTTCGACCATAAGATGGCATTGTTTCTTGCCTTTGCTTTCTTATATAAACACTTCTTTTTTCTAGCAATTTTGATTAGATCTTCCGATATCCAAGGAGCTCGACGATTTTTCTTCTTGTTTTTCTTAGGAATACACAGATCAACAGCAGTGTTGTACAGGTCAACCCACGAGTTCCATGCATCATTGATATCATTTGAAATGAAAGCACAGTCCCAAGGGATATTATTAAATAGTTCATTTAAACCTGACCAGTCAGCCTTGTCAAAAATATAAAATTCTTTCTTGGAGGATTGATTTCGATAAGGATTAACATTGACTCTGAATGTAATAATGTTATGATCTGATATTGGCTCTCCGACCTCAACGTCCACGACCATGTCAATATTATTTGTTAAGACGAGATCTAATATATTATTTTCTCTCGTCGGCTGGAGAACCATTTGAGTTAGGAAATTATCAGCTAATATATCTGCAAAGAGTTCATAATTGGACGAATTATTCAAAAATACATTGTTTGACCAGTCAATATCTTTAAAGTTAAAATCCCCCACCAGTAAAATATCAGTTTGATCGGACAAACTCTCCAAGTTCCTTTGAAGTATTACAAGGCATTCGGAATCAGCAGATGGTGGTCTGTAAAAAACTCCAAACACAAGTGACTTGTTCTTTGAGTAATGAATATCAAGCATTAAAAGTTCAGCGTTTGTACCAACTGATAAATCCTTTTGACTGCAAATGATGTTGTCTTTAACAGCAACTAACACACCTCCTCCTCTGCGGTTTCGATCGTGCCTGAAAACTCGATAATTCTGCGGAAATAATTCGAACGAACTGACTGTGTCATCAAGATGGGTCTCGGTGACTGCTATTATATCGAAGTTTCTTGAATAAACATCAGCTTCGAGGGATGCTGATTTGTTCACTAAACTTCTAGCGTTAAATAAGGCTACCTTAAGTTGTTGATTTGGGCCAGGATTCAGTTCCATGTCACCTCCTAGAATCAGTAGACTAGACATGAAACCCGGTCGAATGCCGTAATCAAAGCGACGCCATCTTGTGAGTACATTATGAATTCTTCTGTCGAAGTCCAGGGAGCACCAAATACTCACAGTAGTCTGATTTTCAGTAACCAAAAATGTTTCACAGCTATTTTCCACAGTTTTGAGGGGAACATCATTCGAAAGAACCACCAGGAAAGATATTAAAAGGAGCTTGTGTAAGAGCAATTTCAAACGCGCCATCTCCACCCCACATCTTCACTTGAAGTAAGTCTTCAAGTGATCTTGTCAAAACAAGCCAGGAATCTGCACATTTTCGCTCCCATATGTTCACCACCATAAAACAAACCAATTTTAGCAACTGTAAATCTGGCAAAGGATTGAATTCCATTTTAAAAAATCAAATAGAAAAACTGAACAAAACTGTCGCAAACTGCTTCACAAGAAACCCAAACTTCAAACCTATCTAAAAGGCGGGAAAATTGCTGGACATACGCCAAAAAGCCCGCCAAATTAAACAATATGATTGTATACTCTGATAAAGGACAACTGTCGCTGGAGTTAAAGCTCAATAAATATCATTTTGGTTGATATAGGCAGTGGTTTGAATTTTTTGAAGACTCGGCCATAGCAAATGAACCATACATCCAGCGGCGAAAAATAAAGCTTGACAAACTATTTTTAAAAAGTACTAGAAAATATAAACCATTATCGGATTGTAAACATTATTTAATATGCACTGTGTGGGTGCAGAATTGCCTGAGTAACCCCTTTGGGTTGTAAGTTCTGCACCCTCCACTATTTTAAGATGAAGTACTGTATCTGTACATAAAATATTTGCTGTAATATGTGGGAAAAATAAACCTGTTGTAACCTATTATGTAAGATAGGGTTAAATAAGTGTTTTCATTACGTATTGTATACAGCTAGCATTACAAAGGCATTACATGTCAGTTCTAAGGAAGTTGTGTGCGAGGTTTATCACATGTCGTCAGGTTTATATACTTTATCCAGTGTTACTACTAACTCAAAATCTGTCTACGATAACTGGCTGTTTAAAAGTAACTTGGGGATAGTTGCTGTATTTGATTCCAAGTTAAAATTGTGATTCATCGATATTACTAAAGGAAGAATACTAAGGGAATGAGTTAGTTTTCAGACGAAAGTGCATAACAATTACGAAATGATCTCAGTTTAGCAGATTTTCTACGAGTTATCCTAGAAACACGCATTATGTCATGATATTTATTCGGCTTTATCTCTAACACGAATTCAGTATGCTTGACAAACAAGTAATTTATATTTTATACGCATTATGGTTGACTCTTGTCATCACCACTAAATATTTAAATGTTTGTGTTCTCAGCGTAAGGTTTAGAAAAGCTGACTTTTCGATTTTAACTTTTAACTGAAACAATTCTATCAGTATTTAGTACCACGTCCCCTTTCGTTACTCATTAAATCGATGTAAGTCGAAGGACATCACCGATTCTAAAATATACCAAATATTACATATTTGTTTTCCGCAAAAGACAGTTCTTTGATTTACGAGTTTTCAAATAATTGTTGTGAGGAAAGATATTACTTTAAATATCATTGTTATACTTTCTAGCGATACAGATGCTGCATACAATAAGGCATAACTTACAAACAAAATGCTTCACCATTTTTAACTTTTGTATTTTGGTCAAGGCAGGTGCACAGTTCATTATTGGTATGTGTAGCTGTATATAGTGTTTCAAAACGCTCCAGTGAGCCAATAAAAAGAAAACATACCTGTAATGAACAGCAAATCGAGGCTCTTCCATCATAGTTATTAAAATTTTAAAATGGTTAGGAAACTTGGCGGCTTTCTTTGTTCTTTGTTTTTGTTCTCTCTTTCCCTATTGAAATATGACGTTGACCCTGCACAGATTACAAAAGGCTTTGAGATGTAAATGAGCAAAAGGCCAATGGTCTAACGAGCCATCACACCTAGAACAAAAGATCACAACAGTGACCCTGCACACAACATAAAACAAAGGAGCATTTTAATCCTCTTTGTAGTTTGCTAAGTTTCATAACCAGTCCACTCTACTAACTTTGTTAAAAACTAAGGACATTGCAAATTGTTTCTTTGTTGAAAAACATGTAGCTCGTACATGTATGTAACACATTAAAACAATTGATTTTATTTTTAATGTTACTTTTTTGTTATTTGAAAAAACATTTGCAACATGTACAAACAATCAATGATATTAGAGCTGGCTGAAGTAAGAGTGGGTCACCCCCACCCTCCCCACCCCCTCTAACCCCCTGCTAGATTTGTCTCTGACTTTGTCAACACCCTACTCAAGTATCAATGCTTAAAATGCAACAAAGCATATTGACATAAAATTTCACATTGTTTATCTGTAACAGATCATTCTTTGGAGTGTTGGGTCTTGATGTGCCATCGTAGATGAGATGAAGTGATGAAGGCTTTATCGCAAATGTTACAGCTAAAAGGTTTCTCGCCTGTGTGGGTGCGCTCATGAGCTTGCAATGTTCCAAACTGAGTGAAACCCTTGGGACAGTACTGACACTTGTAGGGGCGTTCTCCTGTGTGTTTGTACATATGGGTCTGTAGGTTGCGATATTGAGTGAAGGACTTGGGGCACAGCTTACATTTGTAAGGTTTATCATCACTGTGAATTAACATGTGACGTTGGAGGTGGCCATAGCGAATGAAAGATGCCGAACATTGATCGCATTTGAAAGGTTTCTCTCCTAGAAAAGAAAGAGGAAAGTTTAATTAGTTCGTTAATTATCTAACCTGAACTAATAAGTTACTTTTTCTTTTGTTTTTGTGGCTACTGCCAGTTGTACAAGAAGCCATTATGTTATAGTTGTAGTGTCCGTTAATGAGTGAGGTATTACAGGAAGCCCATTAGTTTTTAATAAATTCAAGTATAGATAGCACAAACGTGCTAGTAGCTAACTTGAAGCCACTAATATAGGCACTAAGGCCATGTTAGTTTCTATACTAGTGGTATGGTAAGAGTACCTATATCTTCTATGTATAGATAGCACAACCGTGCTAGTAGCTAACTTGAACCAACTAATATGGGCACTAAGGTCACGTTAGTATCTATACTAGTAGTATGGTAAGAGTACCTATATCTTCTACTTATAGATAGCACAAACGTGCTAGTAGCTAACTTAAAGCCACTAAAGTGGGCACTATGGCCACGTTGGTAGCGCGTCTTACCCCTTTAAACTACCATAGAAGATACTGAGCCTGATTGCCAGCAGCCATGGATAGCTGTTTCGGCCTTTTCAGGCCTCATTAGCATGGCACAGCTAGCAAACAGACTCAGGTTCCCAAAACGAACGTAAGTAATGGTAAAACTGCAATGCTTGTGGCTATAAAGATAAACTCAAGTATAGATAGCACAAACGTGCTAGTAGCTAACTGGGAGCCACTATATTGGGCACTATGGCCACGTTGGTAGCGGGTTTAACCTCTTTAAACTACCACAAAAGATAGTGAGCCTGATTGCTAGCGGCCATAGACAGCTGTTTCATTTATTAGAATGCCAGAGCTTACCCCTGAGTGGGCTAGCAGTCTTCGCTAGATCTTATAAGCAGCTCTTTTGAGATTTCTAGGTATCATCAACATGGCACAGCTATCAAACAGGCTCAGGTTCCCAAAACGAACATTAGCCTGAATAATGGTAAAATCGCAATGCTTGTGGGATGAACTCAAGTATAGATAGCACAAACGTGCTAGTAGCTAACTTAAAGCCACTAGATTGGGTACTATAGCCACATCCCAAAAGCAATGCGCTTTTACCTTTACTACAGTTTTTAACAAACATCGTAAAACGTCACAACCAAACAAAGAAAGCCATAACTCCTTACATACTTCTACTATAGTAGGAAAACTTCAAAATTATTTTTTCATATTTAAGATGGTCCCAGTCTTTCTAAATTATTTTAGAAAATTTTGTATATTATTCTAATTTGTTAGCTATGTTCGCTTGGAGATACTGGATGCTGGAATCCACGCTGTGGATTCCGGATCACATGAGAGATACTGGATGCTGGAATCCAGGCTGGGGATTCCGGATCACATGAGAGATACTGGATGCTGGAGTCCATGCTGTGGATTCCGGATCACAGATACTGGATGCTGGAGTCCACGCTGTGGATTCTGGATCACAGATACTGGATGCTGGAGTCCACGCTGTGGGTTCCGGATCACAGATAATAGTTACAGGTTCCACCTCAGTGGATTCCGGATTCCAAATTAGCTAGGCCCAGTTGTTCAAAAGTTGATTAGCACTAACCCAGCACCTGACTATAGATTAGCTTCTTAATAGTTATTTCGGGTGTCCAACCACTATAATTCTGTTTTAACTCAACATTGAACTGACTTTTACTGTATTGTATACTGTGAAGCTTATGGAAATAAAGTTTTGTTGTTGTTGTTGTAAGTTTTTAATCCGCCATGTTCTTATTCCTAAGTTTTCAGAGATGGATTTGAGCTGTAATTTTGGGATTAACAAGTTTTTTTTCGTTGGAAAATCTGACAAGTATTTTAGAAGGACCGTAAACCTTTTTAAAGAAGATAATGCTGTTTGAATTGTTACTTAACGCAGGGTTAAAGTTAACCAGCCTTTAAATAACTGGATTCCAATCACTGACAGGATTACAGATTGCTAGAGCTGGATGCCAGACTAGGATTCGTGATTCCACAAGCAATTATTTTCTAAATTTTGGAATCCGTTTGACATTACATGGGGCGGTTCTTTGGTACAACTTGAATTATGAATATACATTTTCCTTCAAATTCGTTTCTTTATCCAAAAATCTTTCTAGTACATTAGGCACCGACCATGAGGTGACAGATAGATTTTACAAAATATTTGGTAGATGGAAAAAATAGAAACAATACGCAGTTTAAACCTTTTTCCATCTTAATATAACTAGCGTTTCGTGCGTTTTGTTGACATTATTTGTTATTTCTGATGAGCATTCTCTTCGATTTAAGCGAATTTTGAAAATAAATTATTTTGTTCTTTTCCGTAAAAACCTAAATTTGTTTCGTTTGCCAGAATGGTTTCTTCGTTCAAAGCACAATTATACTTTTTTGAAACTGATGGAAAACGCGGTGCCATTTTGACTTTTTGACTTCCGTTTCAAAATCAACTAATCGTCGGAGGTATCGCAAGCAAGGCCGGAACCAAAGAACCAGTCACCGCTCGCGAACATTATATATATCGTCCAAGACAATAAAAATTCTGGGCAGTGAAACAAACAAAAGTATAATATACAATATTTAAATGTAAAAACTTTGTGATAAAATATTTTGAAATACAAACTTTCGGCAACTAAAAATGGTGCCCTCGTCAGCTTATCAGTGAACGTTTTTAACATTTTTATATCATGAATCATGTTAACGATGCTTCTATATTTGTACCTTTGTGGATGTACATGTGGGTATGCATCTCATCTCGTCGAGTGAATGCCCTATCGCACACTTCACACTTGTATGGTTTCTCGCCCGTGTGGAGCCTGGTATGCATTTTGAGAGCACGTGATGTAGTGAAAGCAAAAGAGCATACGTCACATACGAACGGCCTCTCGCCGGTGTGCATTCTGATGTGAGTTTTCAAGCCACTCAGTCGCGTGAAGTCCTTGCTGCACAACCGACACTTGTACTTCTCTCCATCCTAGCGTTAGAATTGAATTCAAAAGGAGAAAAGATTATGTTGATCGTCAATACCCTTTGTATCAATTACTTACTGATAACCAAAATAATGGCTCATTTTTCAACGAGTTTTGTAGTTCATAAAGGCGGTGCTTATGGAAGCTAGTTCATCACCGATTATTTTTCAGTTATGTAGTCCTAATTGATTAACTAATTTAATCAATTTAAGTAACTAACACAGTGAATTAAAATATTTTCAAAATACTTGAAACATTTACTCCAGGGCCGTACATAGCGGAGGGGAGGGATGGGAAGAAAGGGGAAGGGGAAGTTTGGAGAAGGTGTTTTCACTGATCTGCTCTCGAATTCTCCCAAATGTTCGCCTCGGTTTTCACCAGGCTATGGAGGCACGGAAAACATGTTATATTTTTTAAATATTAGTATAATTATCGAAACAAACGCACACCAACAGGAACAAACCTTTCGAAACCTATATTCATGTTATTCCTACTGTAAGTCAACACCTTTAATGAACACCTAATTTAACCTTTTCAGCAATCTGTGCACCTGCATGTACCTCAAGTATTATAGATCTGCTGTAAACCAACACCTAATGTAAACCTACACCTAATGTAAACCTAGCTACACCTAATGTAAACCTACACCTAATGTAAACCTACACCTAATGTAAACCTACACCTAATGTAAACCTACACCTAATGTAAACCTATACCGAAAGCTTGACAAATTCCTGTACAAAGTACCAAATGACTTTATACGTACCTATTAACCAATAAATTTACCTATTCTTAAACCTATAATAATAGACTTATACATTTAAAAACTAAAGCATTTAACAATGGACATTAACTTATTCCAGCATCTACGGAGAGAAACCTATATTTACTAAGACAGAAAAATGTATCTTTATATTTTCGTATACCTATAACTATAGCCTTATGTAATTATCTAAATAAATATACCTATTGCAGCGTCTATGGATATATAACTATATCTACAACTAGACAGAAAATATATCTTTATCTATTCCTACACCTATAGATACATACTAACCAATGTTAAAATCTTTACACATAACATGCATAACATTTCACCGGTATATCTAACTTTTCTTCTTCATTACACCTGTTCTAATCCTCGTATTTGCATCTACCCCATTTAAACTTACAAACTGATATTTCAGTATAAGATACACAAAAGCCTATATAAATAAATACCTTTACAAATAGATCCTTGAGCTGGTCACGTGCTAGTAGTGAAAACATAGCACTGAAAGGCATTGTTCCTGCAGGATTACCGCCGCCGGATTTCACATGAGATAATATGTGTTTCTGGTAATTGCCAAACCACGTGAATTCTCGGTCACACTCCTCGCACTTGTAAGGTTTGGTGTTGCTATGAATCAGGAGATGCCTCTGTAAGTCACTTGGTCGCGTGAACGACATGACACAATGATCACATTTAAAAACTTTCTTTGTCGATTTTTTCCTTTCCTCTGTTAGAGCTGACTGGGGTGTTTTGCAGTTAGTGGGGTGATTCCTTTCCTTTGTTCTGTCTCTTGTCTCAATCATTTGCTCGGCGTTTTTAAACTGCGCGATTTCGATGGGGATATCACGATGTATGATATGAAAGGTGTCCTTGCCTTGACACAATCTGTCCATTTCCCTGTTGTAAAAAGATTTCGCTGACATGGGTTTTTGTGAGAATTCTTGTTTGATGGAAAATTCTTGTACGGTAGTTTCTCTTGAAAGAGCGTCCTTATATGTCTGATGTTCTTCTTCCCTAAAAAGAGGAACTGGAATCTCTTGCGTGTATGCAGATCCATAGTTTTCATTTTCAATAGAAGACAATACACTTGTGGCGGATTCCACATCATTCTCGTATTCAGAAACGTCAAAGGGTTCCCATTTCATGCTATTTTCGAGCACAGAGTCTGAGGCCCATGGCTTATTTTCTTTCAAAAAAATAAAGGTAAGTGAGAAAAGGGTATTTTCATTGAAGCCTGTGCAAAAAACAACATTGGATAAACTATTTCAAAACTAAACCCTCTGACAAAAAGTATTTCGAAAACTCAAGATTAAAGGAGAACTGAATGCTAAAACTAACCTATTTTTTTTAAATTAAAGTCAAATTACATTGATAAATCAAATATAGAAACTAAGAAAACTATGTAGAAAAAGGTTTGATACCGTGGTCGCTAAAGAGGTTGTCAGCGGTATGGTATGACGTAGTTACGATATTCAGAGCTTAGATATGGCTGTGTGCTTCGAAATCTTGATATTTTTTGGGCGATCTATGTCTTGCGAAGTTGTTTTTCTTTTACAGCAGCCAAAAGCCGCACAGTAGCCATATTGTTCCTCGTTTTAATCATTCTTGTATCGTAACCTACGTCATAAACAACCGCTGACATCAAATCTTGTCGATTCGTTAAAAAACATCAATTTTTTTTGAACTGCTCAGCTAACAGCTTAAAAAAACTTCATATAGTTGTTCTACTATGCCTAAACGATGAAAAGTCAATTTTAGGGTTTAGTTCTCCTTTAAGAAACTTGACAATTATCATTGCCGTATTTAGTGCGGACGAATCCTTTATGACGTCAGTGTCTACAGTCGTCTTCATTAACAGACACCTTTATATAAGTAGAAAATGAACGAACGGATAGGAAATATTTTTAGCTAAAAACATGAAAAGGGTTGTCAAGTAAAAAAGGTGAATTACGTTTAGATCCTGATTAAGGCTGCTTTTGGTAAACAATTTAATATAAAAACCAACGATAAAAAACTACTACGTTTCGTCATCATGGCGACGACATCGTCAGGCAAACTGGCGGAAAAAATTTAACTAGGATATAAACATGCAAATATGCAACTATGCAAGCTAAATACAATGGAGTGATGAACTGTAAAAATACAATAGCTGAAACAAAAAACACACTGCAGTGTGAGTATAGATAGAGCCGTATAAAATTAAGTGATAATGCTGAGATACAAACTGAAAAAAAAAACGCTAAATAAATACTTTAGCTTTTACAGAGTCCGATTGTTTGTTGAGAGAGGGCTTAAGCTGTTTAATGTATAACATCTCATAGATAAGACAGTTTACGTTTAGATCTAGATGCACTAACGTTCTATAAAACTTCAGAAACACTTTGAAATCGTGCAAATGTAGTCTGATTACTTTTTTACTGCTATTAACGCTAATGCGAACAACATAATTGCGATTGAGATGCCTTGCTTGAAATAGCTTGAGTCAGCAGAAGATGCGTAAGGCTGTTGTAGTCTACAATTTTTGCAATGTCATGTATCCTAGTGAAACAAACTCTAAGTTTACCGGCAGACCTTAACAGTGTAACTCTTTGAAAGATATTCTTTTTACCAAGAACCTTAAAAACAGCCGGCGTTCTTTTTGCTTCAAGCAATTTCTTATAAAATATCTTGTCCCGCGGTTATTAGCAACAAAAAACGAAAATATTTCGCAACTTCATTGATGATATGTACGATAAAACTCAATCACAATAATGGAAGAATTTTGAAAGGCCACTTGGCACAGAAAAACCGATTAATAAGACTTTCCTCGGCATCTACGTACACCTTTGCAGCAAGCTCTAATACTGAGAAAATTGAAAAAGAGAAGGCTTATAGAAATTCAGGCTCCAAGGAGATACGAACCCTCCTTGTAGAGATTATTCTTATCTTATAACATTGTATATATGATTCTCACTCAATTAAGTAAAACACAGTTTTTGTAGCAACGATCTTATTTTCTAATACACATCTTTATATATATAAGAATTTGTTATTAATTAATTAGCTTTTTATAAAGGAAGCTATCTTTACTTCTAAGTATGTTTCGACAACTTCGATAGTCCTTTTTTAGTGAGTGCAAAGCTATTAAAGTCACAATTTTCAATATTTACGTTGTATTTGATAACAATTTGAAAGAAGTTACAAAGAAAGATGAAATCGATCAACCTTGTGCATGTTTTGAATCTTAATAGCATGAGGTGAAGTGCTTTTTTTAAATTTCCAACTGAAATGGGGCTGTAAGCAGAAGAAATAAGGCCATTTTTAAGCATTACTTATTGCAATGTACACGCTTGAAAATTCAATTAAGGATCCTGTCAGACTCAGTATGCTCATGTACGCGTGCGTGGCAAAACGTCGAGTAGTTTGCACTTCATGACTTGGCAATAGAAATTTGCCGAACTATGTTTTAAAACATGAACTTAGTAAAGGACGGTAGTCGGCCTTGTTCTCAGTTGTAACTAATCTTCTTCTAGTCAGATAATCAACTTTTCATATTAACGTTTGAATTTTGTTGATGTTATTTTAACTTTCAGTTCTGTAAAGATAACGCCGGGTTCTGTACATTTTGAACAAGTTCAACATAGACAAAACATACTCATAAAGAGACAACGCTTGTTTTCATTCACACAACCGGACTTTATCAGTTTGTTTGTTTTTTCTTTGTCTCATAAAGCTTATTAAATTTTATAAGTGTGAGTTTGGCTAAAGTTATTTGAGTCATTAACAGATAATTAGAGGAGTATTTTAGTGTTTTAAAAAGTGCGACTTTTCAGTTATCAAATTGTCAATATTTAACCATGTCTTCTTGTGCTATTGCTTCTGAGTCTATTAGGGCAAATTAACAGGCGCGTAGCGTCCTATACGCATATACGCACGTGCGTACTTGAAGTGACCAGAAAATTTTGAAATTTTTAGCAA
>JANCMA020079244.1:0-15454 GCA_024336925.2 Zoanthus solanderi | reverse complement strand
TACTAGACGAGTGATCGAGCTCAAGATCAGCAACTTTATTCCTATAGTAAAAACGCTTAGCAGACTTAATTTCTTTCTGGACTTTATTCCTCCACAGCCTATAGCTGCTAGAGTTTTTTCCATGTTTAATAAAGGCCTCTTGCCGCTTTTTAATGGACAACTTTAAGCTCTTAGTTATCCAAGGTCTATCCAAAATATTAGTTTTAACAGCTTTCCATGGCAATTAAAGGTCAGTAGCCTTTTTTAACGAAAGAAAAAAGCTGAAATTTTTCCCTACACGACACCGCTTCAAGAACATGGGACCAATCCTTCTCTAACATCCATCTGCCAAAGGGTCGCCAAGCGCATTCTCTCATATCCCTGACCCGCACTTTTCTATTAGTACGAGAGTTCAGAGAGGGTGTCAAAGGTCTTGCAAGGATGGTAAAGTGATCCGAAGCACCAGTTGGGAGAGGTTGAATAATTTATGCATGTTAGTCAGAAACCATTTCAAGGTCCCCGAGTCTCTGGTTTTAAAATTCACCATTTGCTTGATGTTATTAGCATGAGTCAGATCTTTCACATTAAGCCCAGTTGACGTTGGATGAAGTCTACAGTGATGATTATGGTGTTTGACGAGCAAGGTATTGAGATTTGCCAAAACATGGTCACGCAATGCTGCATTCTCAATTTCAACGTTGGCCGTAGAATGGTAAATAACACACAATATAATGCATGAAACAGGTCCTGGTAAGCTGAACGGTCTTAAAATCATCCACAATGACTCAATATTCCGATCTTCGCAATTAAACAATCTTGCGCAAGGATAGGTGGACCTAAGATATAGGCAAACGCCGCCCCTACCGCTACCGCTTTCACGGTCCCTTCGAATCAAATTATAACCAGGCAAAGCAAATAGTGTGTCATCAATGTGAGACGATAACCAGGACTCGTTACACAAACCACATCAACCTTGTTGAGAGATGTAACGAGCAGCAATTCGTCGATTTTATTTCTCAATGCCCGTAAGTTGGTAGACAAGACATCTGAGAGGTCGTAGGTCTTCGCATAAGGAATCTTTCGAAGCAATTTCATGTCACGGGGTTTGTCACGCAACTTTATCAGCGACAACGAGCGAGATTTCAAAGAGCTAGTTTTAATAGAAGAAATTGGTTGTTCTTTCATAGTCCATTGTCGCACTTTAAGTCCTGCTCTCACTCCCCGGCTATGAAAAAGACCACTTGTCTTCAAGTCCAAGGCAATTATGGGGGTTTTGTAAACGACTTTGTTTTCTAAGAGAATAAATTTGTGATCTTGAATATTTAATGACCTTGTCTTCCTTTGGTTTTGCAAGATAATTGTTCTTAGAGGAACCGCAGCCAAGATTGTTGTAACTCTGACGACTCTCTAAGAATGGCCCAGGGTTGTTAGAAACATCACAGTGTACTGTGAGGTCCATAATGAAGAGACTACACGGAAGAGTTAAACACAAGTATCCATGCTTCGAATAACTGTGAGCTGGCCGCCTAAGAGCAAATTTAGACAGCAAAACACGCCGGAGAACGCTAACTTGGAATTTTATCCCCTCTACAATGTACTTGGGTTGGTTAGATAACCTAGTAGCTTGTATAAAGTGGCCTCCCATAACATTTGAAGTAAAAATTAACAATAAAATGGAGAGCATCGACGATGCCCAGGCAGCCGTCACTGCGCTCACATAATATCCTAATTCATTAAAGGAAAAATGATGCACATAGCCCTTTTCTGAATGCGTAGGAGTAGGAGTACGAGTAGGCACGTGCTCCTTGAGGTACACTTGCGGTATACTGTAATCTAACAGTATTTTTTGCCGGATTTGTAGCGGAACTGCAGTTAAAAAATAATCCCTGAAGTTTCTTTGGCGTAAACAACTTTGTTTTTTTAATTTTTAATGCCAATTCTTATGGGCAGTCTATATTACTTAGCAACCAAATATATAGCGATCTTCCTTCCGTTAACTTGGGAGAGCAGTTCTTTTTCTAATCAAGAGTATCTGCGCCCTCCGTGGAAGCTCTACTTGCGTAAGAACCTGATTAACCATTTTGGGTGAAGGAAAATAAGCCGCTTTGTGCAGCATCTCTTGAAGTATTCAAAACTGGGGCCTTGACACTTACTTCCTTTATGAGCTAAAATGCTGGTAGGTTCTTGTTCCTTTGCCCAATCCATCTCTACGTCCTTATGGGTTAGAAGACGCAAGGGATCACAGATATCTTTTAGGACTTTGATAGATACTCTAATAACCCAACAAGCCACTGTACTGCAGCAACATTTAAAGGATGCTCCATTTTGGCAATAGCTTCAACTTTATTTGGGTTTGGCTTTAGTTCATTCTTCATCATTACGTGGCCGATACCTCTTTGCATTTGAAAGCTCCAAGAAGATTTTTTCCTTTCATTTGGCTTTAGAGCAGTGACTAGGCCAGAACGCAACACACTCCAAGGCTTTCAACGCAATGCAGTTTTCCCTCGACTTGACTGCTACTGGTCCACGACGTAGCATTACAAATGGTGTTGCTGTTTGGTCAACTTCCCAGTCCAACCTGCCTTTCTTGTGAACCGATGTGAATAACTTGATAGTACTTTCTGGTGCTGTGTCACGCGTATCACAAACGTCATGATGTGGAATCCCGTTGAAGCCTAAACATTTTTTCCAGGCAAACTTACAGATGCCTACATAGCCTAAACAATTTATAACGTCATTTTATTGCTTGTATCCAGATTCCTGAGTCTAATACCGCTACAGTGGTAAATAGATAAAAAAAAATTATACTCCCATCAGAAGGGAACTTTATTCCATCGCAGATTAGTCCCCGGCATAATCTATTATTAATTTTAGATAATAAAGCATCTATATAACGCTCCTTTCTTATTGGCTTTGCAATGTAGAAGGTGTTTCACAGAGATCAACAGCTGCAAAGATAAACCAAATGTTAATGTTTCCATCACTGACGTGTCAAAGTACTTAACCGTTGGTTTCCTATTAATCATTAGGAACACTAGAATAAAACCTTTACATATTGCATGTACTAAATACGTATATGAACATGACATGAACAGGATAAAAACGTTTCTTATACTTTTGAATACAGCTGTAAAGTTAAACCCTCATAAATGCGAAGAGTACCAAGTTTTGTTCCTATTAGAAGGAAGGAGGACAATTCCTTTACAACACCGGGTGGGACGAAAATGCGCTTACTCCGATGTTTGCCGCAGATACAACTCGTCTGTTTTAGGTAAGCATTGCTTGTTCATAACTCTGCATATGTTAGAATCAATTGCTTAAGCTTAATACTTTATGTAATTACTTAAGTAGTTCAATATTGCAAACAATTCATTCCGACTTACTGCGCTATGAAAGGTCAATTCTTACTGAATAATAGCCAGATCGAGATGATACTACGCTCAAAGTTGAAAGTGTCTGTTTCTCTTAAACATCGGGAAGAACTGATGCAAAGTTACTGCTAAACAAATCAAAAAGCTTATTCCAAAAGGAATTATGAATTTTGATTGGTTTTTGTGTCGACTCTATTATACAAGATCCTGTTCGACCGAAATAGGCAGGTAAAGACTATCTGACGTTATCCACGCAACAAAACTGGCGTTTAATCGAATTGAACATTTACAAGCAAATTCTTATGTTAGATAAGGCTTGTGGTCTAATCAGGGAGTTTATTTTCATAGCATATTTGGTGCACTTGAGACAAGATTCTATCAAAACAAGATACACAAAAAAAAAACAGAATTTTTTTATCGCTTCCCTCATCATTGAAGCTATATTACGCACATCTTGTAATTTTATTGCGGTATTTATTTCATCAATAAACCAGTCAGGCTTGACCAATCTCTTTACGCGGTGTTGTTTTATGGGTGCGTGTTTGTCAAGTGTTGCATTGAATAACTTGTACGATTGTTCAAGTGCGTCATTGACATTATCGAAAATTTCAATTGCATTCCAAGGAAGGAGAGAGAGATGATGAACAAAAGAATCAACACAAAAATTTTTATGTGATCGAAACGAAAAACTTTTGTGGCCAAAAGGTCTACAGTAACCACTTCTGAATTTCCAACTTATATACATAGGCAGATGATCACTAGAACACAGTGGAGGTGTGCCAGACTGGACCACGAAATCAGTATGAGAAACAAATAAATGATCGAGAAGAGAATTAGAAATAGGTCTAGTGGCTTTTGTAATTAGTTGCTCATAACCAAAAGATTTACTGAAAAATGTTGAAAAATGACTTAGTAGAACAAGGTCTAGGAGAACCCAATAAATCGAAATTTAAGGCACCAGTTACTATAAATTTAGTATTAACCTGAAAATTTGCCCTTGAGATCATATCTTCAAGTAAGGTTAAATAAGAAATAAACTCCGAAGGAGCACGATAAACAAAACAAACAAGAATAGGGCTAGATCTCGGGAAATTAAATTCCAACCAAATAGATTCAATACCTTCTAACTCTAGATCAAATCTCCGCTTCACTGCTAGATGAGTTGGAGCATAAACTAAAAGGCCACCTCCTTGCGCAAAAGGACGATCGGCTCGATAGCGTTGGTACCCTTCGACGGCCAGCGAAGTGTCGGACCACGCGTGATCGAGGAAGGTTTCACTGTTTCCAAGTACTAGATTAGATTTTCCATTTATACGTGCAGCCATAGCAAGAAGCAGAATAAGTACTTCATCAAGTTTGTTGGTTAAGTGACAGATATTCAAGTGACAAAAAGTGAGACCCTTTGGTGGAAGGTTTAGAATTGATGCAAGCCAGTCATCGCCATCTTGTATATATCTATTTTTTTCGGTTACCTTAATTGACTTGATCAGGCGATCTGGAGCCAGGGTCAGGTCCAGGGTTAGGATTCACGTCGCCACATAAACGAATGTAATTAAAGTTGAACGTAGCTGTGCAGTTACTGTAGAAAGCAACTCTTGACTTCGTGAAACCTGCTCGACTTCTAGTCAACCCCAACACTCGATTTGAAATGGATAAAGATCGGCATTCAGCCAAAAAATACAAAAACGATTCACGACAAGGCCCTGATCGTTAGATATTGGAGTTAGAAGCATCTTTCGGTAGAAAAATCCGATAAAGAAGCAAAACCCAAAAACGTAAAACCAAACAAAAGCCACAATCTTGAATATCAACTGTATCTCGGCGGCCATAATGTTCAGTGGCATCAAAGCGAAGCACATTCATCAAAATATTTTATCCCTTGTATTTAAACTCGTAGTAACACCACTTCAGTATCTTGATATTCAACTGCAGGAATTCTGCTATAGGAATTTGTTGTGAGGCTGCTATGGCGTAAATCAACAGAAGAATTCAGTGTATCTACCAACGTAGATACACTGCCAGGCTTTTGCTTCCAACAAGAGCGATAAAGCATGCATTGTATAAGCAGTTTCTATTACCCAGTGTACTAAACAGAAAACGAAAAATAAAAAGAAATAACGATTAGTTATCTAAATATTATTGCTGGTATTTAAGAATTATGATTTCACAACAGTTTGTTATTATCGTCTACTCAAAAAATTAACCATTTGCTAATACAGTGTATTCATCAAAATATGAGGTAGTCAATTTTGAAGACTTTCGTTTGAAAGCAGGCATATTTATTGAATCTAGTTCAATAAGTAACAAACTAAGCTGAAAAAAAAGTGAACAGTCTTTTGCCGATAAGGCAAAAACTAAATTTCAACATCCACGTAGTAAGTTAGCCAATTTACTTGCTACAATGCCTAAAATCGTAAATTATTTGCCTCAAGCTAGGCGTTACGAAGAGGCAACACCCTGATACACATAAACGAGTTTACATTCTGAATTTAAAATAAAGATAACGCTTAATAACCGACGTTTCAGAACCACCATGGTTTCATTATCATGGAGTTACAAAATTACCTGATGAAAAATTCAGTTCTTAAACTTGTGACAACAATAGATGTTTTAGACTAATTTACATAAACAAAGATACAAACCCATTGTTGAGTCAAACAAAAACTTTTGCACGAATTGAATCAGATTGTGTGTTTAGCTTCGGTTTGAGATCTCTGATAAACAGCATTTCGTAAATGAGACATTCTTTTGTTCTTTGTAAGTGAATAATTCTAATAAGGATTCAGAAATTGTTAAAACAAAGATACAGGTTTGTGTTACAAAGGGTGCTATAACAGAGCCGAATGTTAAAACAAAGATACATGTACAGAGAGTGTTTATACAAAGAGTGTTAAAACAAAGAGACAGTTTTTTTATTATTATCTGATAACAAAGATACAGGGAGTTTATACTAAACTAAACTTGTTCTGTTCTCTCTTAAGGATTCGATGATCTTTGGGGCTATGCAGTAAGCCTTTTGGGTTATGCAAATCACGCCAACCATCAAGAGTGTTTTCAAATCAACTCAAAACAGGTTTGTGTTCATTTTTGTCTTGTTTAGGATTTGCTAGTATACAGTACTAATTAGTGTTCAGATAGTCGATTCTCTTCCATTTTTTATGTATCAATTACAATTCTCAAACGAGATGCGTACCTTTTTCTGTTAAAGTCAGGGCTTATCGCTGGCTACCCTGACGAAAATCGCCAGCTACTCCACTCACTCACTCACTACCTCCGGCTCCCGTAACCGTCTATTTTCAAAATATTACCTTCTACTTTAATCTTTACTTACTGACAGCACTTTAAAGTGCAATTTGTTCTTGCTCTCCGCACACGAGGTGTTTTGTCATTAATTGTGACAAGATTATCAAACATGTTCGATAATTGGTTTATCTTTCACGAGTGAAAAAAAACACTATAAATGTTCCCCTCACACTAGAAAATTTTGTCGAGCCAATTTGTCACGAATAACTAGCGCGCGTTACAAGTTAGCTAATATGCGCCAGGATTTAAATAAAAAAGGCAACGTACGTTTAGCTTCCCATACCGGCTGTGTGGCATGAATTTTTCCTGGAAATCTTATTTTTTATGGATTGACAATTTTTTGTTTTTGCGGGAACTAATTGTTTGAAATTTGAATAAACAGAGTAATTAATTTTTCTTGTTGGCTTAATTTTTGCAATTTTCAAGACTTCGATCATAATCAAATAATTTGATTTCACTTTCGTCTTGATTTTTTTTTTTTTTTTGAGGACGCGCACTCAAAAGAAAGATTATAAATTCAAGTTGAAAATGAGATATCGGTGATGCGTGATAAAACTGCACTAGGGCTCGTTCATTTTACAACAACATGAACCAAAATCCATTAGCAAAAAAGCTTGAATTAAGTGTGTAACAACTAATACTCTCCAAAATGGAAAAGTTTTCGATGAGCCTTTTTGTAAATCTTCACGGTGTAAAGTACCGAGAACCGACAAAAAACTCATTTGTAATTTTGCTATGTAAATTTTCATTGTTTTTGTTAACGTTGTGCTTGTAAATTTATCAGTTTACTGTTTAACCAAACATTTCAATAAATTTTTCCCCGAAAAATAATTATGGTAATCCTTTTTTCAGACGTGCACTTTCATTTGCGCGCACCATGCATTTTTCAAAGGAACTTTTTGGCGCCAGTTTTTATTACGCGCACGGTTTATTGAGCATGTCTAATTTTTTTTGGCGGAGCGTGTATAAAACCGCAAGAAACGCAAAACATTATAACCAGCAAAAACTTCGTGCCGCACGATATTTCGTTTCGGTGCGGTACTTAATATGCTGTCGAACTTTCTCAAAGTATTGGATTGTAACGATCAATTCATTGATTTGTTGTCGTTCTTTATAGACAAATCAGACGAGAATCAGCTTCTTCAATGAGATCCCCGATGAAACAAGCGTTCTATTCGGAGCTAGTTACTCAGTCAATCTTACAAGCCTACCTCCTTATAAAGACGAGAACAGCTTTCAGAAGTTTGTAACTATACCTGGTGAGTTTGTAATACAGCATTTATTTAAATTCTAGATTATCCTATTTCCTTTTTTACCTCAATTTGATTAAGATACAGCCGAAAGAATTTCTGCGAGAAAAAAAAAAATTCAGTTAAATGTTTTTCTTGCGTACTTTGAGATTTCAAAATTTTTGCCACCTCGATCACAGCCGCATCGTCTTAGAAGCTGATGATAGTTGCAACAAGAAACATATACTGATTCCTGTTCATTTACGATGCTTACATGAAAACGTTGTGGTTAAAGGCGAAATCATTTTCTTAGCCTATTGGCTAATTGAACCTGGTTCTTATATATCTCCGGTTTCTGTAGTGTTAAGCGGATGAGACTGTTTGAATCCTTCTGGATGGGACATTAATCTGTCGCAGGTTAGCTGCCAGCAGATGCTGTTACTCATTTACCTACCCCGGAAGGATGGAGTGAGATAAATTTGCCGGAAAGAAAGCCCACACAAAAATTCAAACTTGGCAGAGCCGGGGATCGAACCTGGAACTAGCCTTGGGGCTAGAAGGTAGATATTTTACCAACTGCGGTAACCACGCCGCCTTGAACTTTGGTATCTACTTTTTCTTTCCTTATCATTTTTTACAATAGCTGACGCCAAGAATGACGTCATTTGTCAGTTTCCTTTGACGCAACGATGAGTTAAACTGGTAGAACTTACTCAAGTTCACGGTAACCTAGCAAAACGCAGCAGCAGGCAATCAGAAGGATTTTCTAGCAGGAATGATTATTTGAGGCACATAAAAACTGTTTAGTTGCACTTCAAGTTAAATGATTTTACTGATCAATTATTTCTAATCGATAGCGGTTTTTTGAATAACGACGACAACAGAAAAATATTAGTGTTGCGAACCGCCGTTACGGTGTCATTTCTGACCCCATTCTCAAGTTGCGGAGACAAACTATGCGGTGTTGGCAATTAAGGGTTAGTTACTGATTTGAGTGGTTTGTTTACAAATACGCGCTCGCGCTCGTCCATTATGTTGCCAGCAAGTGCGCGTATTTATAAAACAAAACACGAACTGAAAGTCACTAGCCATTTAATATGCAGTCTGAGTTCATTGCATCCCAAGGCGCGATACATGACTAACTTGAAGCATGAATTTGAACAAATAAGAATCTTTAAATAACCTTTAAATAACTACATAATTAGCGTAAGTTCAAATAGAGTAAAGTAGAAATCACAAAAAGCTGTACATGACGAAATATGAAATAATAAAACTTTTAAAAATTAACGCAAGCAGGATAATTTTTAGTAGAAAATAGCGAAGCATTCAATGATATTTGTGAAAAGCTGAAATTTGCAGGAGGACACTCTCGCCAAATAACATTGAAATCATTGTAGCTATGTAGCTAATTTTGTGAACTTTATCATGAATGATATACCAGGGTATATCATTCATGATAACCGTCACGAAATCAACATAGAGACACCCTTTCAAAATAATTCTTCAGCAGTCCTTCGGGAAGTAAGGTCAATATTTTAATGAAGGATTAGAGGACCCCAGTAACTGAAGTGTTTTCGCACGTCCGCGAGACAGAATGTTCCTCGATTAAGTAAACATCGTCATCTTGTCAAGTGTTGGTCAGCACAAAACAAAATAAATTTGATGATTGTAAATCCGGTATTCAATACATCTGGCCAAGCAAGGGTTGAATTCCATTTTAAAAAATCAAACAGAAAAATCGAACAAAAACGTTGCAAAGAGCTGCTTAAGAAATCTAAACTTCAAACTTGTTTGAAAGGCGGAAAAATTTCCGGAGGCGCGTCAAAAGGCCCGCCAGAGTGGATACTCTGATAAATGACAACTTTCGCTGGAGTAAAAGCTCAAAAAAATCATTTGATTCATATGTTCATTGGTTTGAGTTTATTGAAGACTCAGCCATTTTCAAGCCACGGGTTAAACAAAAAGGTTTGATGCACGGTCGTGGCGGTTATTAACAGATACACCAAAATCACGTTGTTGATTTTGACCAGTCGCGCGTGAACGAAGATTGTATACTGATTAATATTAAAACTAAAATGTTTTCAACTTAATTTAATAAGTTGAAAGAGAAGAAAACTTTCACTAAATCAAATCTAACGTTAAAAAAGTAACTTAACATTTAAAACAGTTTTCGTCTTGATTTTTAATGTTAGATTTGAATTTAATGAAGTTTTCAACCTCCAGTACTGTATTAAACCTTATAATTCGGATGCACCCTCGATTGTGTTTTAGTGAAGTTCTATAACTATCATTCAATATTTGTGTGAAAACTCAGCATTTACTTATGAATGTTTAGTAACCACTACTTACGGCACACGTACGCAGTTTTGAAGAGGGTCACATTGTAAGTATTGTATAGGTGTTTCAAAAGTGGCATCATCTAAAGATTTCTGTTTGTTATGTTAAATACTGTTCCTTTGAATAATGTTTTTATAAAGAATTAGAGCTACTACTAACATTCTCTGTTTCAAATATTTATATCTTCAGTTGTCCATTTGATAGATTTTTATACCTATGTATAATTAATACTTCAAGTGGTGTTAAACTATGCTTGTTCTTTTGCAGAGAAATGTGGCTTTAAGAAATTTCGACAATTGCCGGAATGTTGTAAGTTTTTTTTTGGTATCTATGATAATGAATAAAAATGTGGGTTAAAGGAACCATAACTGCAGAGTTGCAAGTAATTTGAAAAGTTTTTTATTACACAGATATGAGTGTTTTACCGAAAAATAAACAACTCGTATTTTTCAAACGAAACTATATCCGGGATACGAGTGAGATATTTTTCATATCCTCACTAGTCATGATATCGCTGACGTTATTCCTTTGTTTTTCGTGTACTTTTTTTTTTTAATTTTCGAAACACTCAAATCTATGTAATAAAAAGAAAATTACACCTTGGTTTGAACATATGAAGCTTATCTCCTTGTGGAAAAAATATTTTTTTCTTGTGGAAAAAATATTTTTTCCACTCGAAGATAAACTTCATATGTTCGCAATATCCTTTATATATTGTATTGCTTTAATATATGTCAACGATCCGTTGTCCCTCACTAGTCCGAAATGCAGCAATATTCTTTTATGGAAGAAATGCAAACATTCGCATTTATACGTGCAGGTTTCCACTCTTTTACCCGCATTTACATTCTCCCATCTTCCAATTATGCAATTTTAAGCGGTTAATTTCTTTTCGATAGATCCCAAATATATACAGCCATCGAAAATTATTGTTTACTTTGGAAATCCCTGGTACGAAAAGCAACAAATACAGAGATAGTTTGTTTCTCTCTTTCTTTTTTAAATAACAGTTGTTTCTTTCTTTCGTTCTTCGTTCTTTCTTTTTGACAATATTTTTTCGAAAGAACCTACACAAGCATAAATTTTATTATTAGTGAGCTAGCAGTAATTCCTTTTTTCAGATACGGTATCAAATTTAACTGCATCCGGAAACCAGAAAAGCAAAGAGGACTCTTGGGTGATAAACGTAACTTGGACTCATCATCAAAGACATCTTAATTTCCTATCTGAATATTATATATATTGGACAAGCTACTCTTCCATGCCTGACTTTTACAACGAAACGATAGTTAAAGTAAGTTTGTTAGTTAGTTCTTATGTATGTATGTATGTATGTATGTATGTATGTATGTATATATGTATGTATGTATGTAGATGTTTTATAAGAATCACTTTATTTGACAAAATATTGCGTCGATAAAGATAAGCATCTTAATTGATAAAATAAGATAATAATTTTTGAAAGTCATAAATGGAATGCTGCGTCGGTGTTTTTACAGAAACAGTTTTATAAACCTATAACTCTACAGCGTAGTGGAAAGAATTTTGTTATAAAAACTGACGTTTCGAACTGTAGTCCTTCGTCGGAGAGGAATTGATAACATGCCAAGAAAGATGCTCAAGTTTTATGTTTATCTTGTATTTAGGTTCACTCTAATGAACACCATTGTGGAACATGATTAGAATGCTATTTTATTATGTTATTGATCCTTTTCTGTTAAAAAACCTCTTTACTTGTGTTTATTTCTTCACGTTGCAACCTTACCAGTTGTACCTCATAAAATGTTTTTTCCCCAAAGGCAAACCAGTCTCAGATATCATTCGAATTATCGCCGGCAACCAGATGCTTGAATCTCACGATAACCGTAAGTGCTTGAGTACACGTTGGTCTTTGATAGCAACAACAATAACAGCAACAGCATTAGCAACAACAACAGCATCAGCAACAACAACAGATCAGCATCAGCAACAGCAACATCGGCAATAGCAATAACAATAGCAAATAACAATAACACTACTGCTCGATTAAACTTTGGTTACTGATATTAACAACAATAACAGCATTAGCAAGGCATCAGCAAGGCATCAGCAACAGCATTAACAACAACATCAGCAACAGTAACAGCATTTTATAACAATAACAATATAGCAATAACAATAACAACAACAATAATAACAACAGCAACAATAACAATAATTATAATAAAACTAGAAATAATAATAATAGGTTTTCCTAAGAGGATCTTCGTACCTAATAACTATAACAAACAAAGTTGCTAGCTGTTCACATACATTTAAGATCTTGAGAATGTCAGACAGAAAGCACTATACGTGGATTACTATCCTACTCTTTGCAAAAATCTGTGTGAGTTATTTAAGTCTTACGTTTTTTAAGACATGGCTACGGTTAAAACTCCTCATCAGAGAATTTGCTAGAGCAAAGCCAAAGACATTATTTTTCCTCTCTGTTCCACGACCCTGAGTGTAGATCCAATGGGAGTTTGAGCCCGAGCTAGTTTTACAGGCAAATAACAAAATATATCTACGAAAGTTAGTATATGTATTAATGTTGCTATAATTCTTATCTCAAGAAGGCTTTAAAGTTGTGGATTGGTTTTCTAGATATGAACTAAATGGAGCTGTAACTGGATTCCAATCAATGTCATCAGTATAAAATAGATTTAGAAATTCTAAGTTAAACAAGCCGGGTGTGGATGGCGCAGATGGTAAGGTCTTTGTCTACTAGCCACAAAGTCCCCTTTTCGATCCTCGAATTTGCTCGATCCTTCTTTTCCGCTTCAGCTAACTCAGCTTTCCATCGTAGATAAATGAGTACCAGCGTCTGCTGGGAGCTAACCTGCGATGGATTAGTGTCCCGTCCAGGGGGAGTCAAAGATTCTCATCCAGTTCACACTACGGAAACCGGAGATAAGCGCCGGTTCCATGGGCAATTGGCTCGTAAAGGATTTAGCTTTTAAGTTAAACAATCATTTTTTGACTGCCTTTTTTAATGGTTTGTAGGTGTTCGGTGTAACAACTTCAGGTGAAGAGACAAAGAAGGCAAAAACTGAATTACCTTTTATTGGGGCTTGTTCTATGCCTCGTCCACCAGTTGAAAGTAAGTATGTCTGTATATTATTCTGTCAGAATGATTGTTTGTATGCTGAAGAAAACTGGTTTTCCCAGTGTTAATAATAACAGATATCCAACCAATACATCATGAATATAGCAAAGGGTGCACGATTCAGTGCAGTTACCGAAGCAATCTTCTCTTTTGCAATTACTTAACATTATTTACAGCTAAACTGTGAAGATCGTATTTTTATCCAAGTAACCGTTGTACTGTCGAATCCACTTATGGACACCCAGGAAAGACAGACACCTCTATAAAACGGACACAAAATCTTAGTCCCTGCCGCTCTGTGGTCATTGTACTGTTACTAAACTCCCTGCATGACGGACATTTTCCTAAAACGGTTGTAGATAAAAATAATTAAGTTGTACACCGTTAAATAATAGAAATAGACATAGACTGACCGTCTTCGCCCCGACAACAACAACAACAACAACAACAACAACAACAACAACAACAACAATTCTTTATTTACCCATAATTATAACATTTTTACACTTTACATAAGACGAAAGGCTAACGACCAAAACCGTTTCTTTAGAAACACCGACGCTAATTTTAAAATCATCACCGTCTTAAAACGGACAACGTACACTCGAACTACCAGTATATAGATAAAAAAGAATCCGAAGGAGCTGCCGGCAAAATTTTATGATAATAGATAGTGACGAGGAAGACGTAGATGTTCACAATGAAGTTTTTGCTTCTTCGATTAAATCACCTACGTCTCAGGGCTGGGTTGTTCAAAAGCTAGTTAACTTTAACCCTGAATATCTTAATACTGGCGCATAAATCGCTCTATGACCATACGTTTCCTGATTACACAGCACTTAATCGCACGTTTCCGTTTTTCGGAAACACAGCGGAAACGTTTAAATGCGTGTTTTCGTTGTGTTTCCGTTCACGGAAACGCAGAAAAACATTTCGATCGTGTTTCCGTTGCGTTTAAGTTTCGGAAACTGATAACCAGTGTTTTTGTTAATTTGAAAAGACAGCTGATATCTTAAAATACAATTGCATAGTGTTAGTGCTTACACCCTAAGATCATCCATTGCGCCAATCTTCTCTATTCCTAAGGAGTCAGGAACTTTCCAGCACTCAGCCGCATCTATATTCAACCAGCTTCCTGCGGCCATTAGGAACATTAAGCAATACAATATATTCTGCCGAAGTGCTAGGAAACATTTAATGAATTCTGAATAACCACAATTTTTTGTACAGATGTAAATATCACAATTTTAGAGTTTTTCTTTATTGACACATCTTTTTATCTACCTTCTAGATTATGCTTTAGGCTATTTTGTATTTATTTAGATATTGCAGATGAAGAGCCAATGTTGATGGATATGCTGTAATAAAGTTATTATTATTATTATTATTATTATTATTATTATTATTATTATCATTATATTTTTCTTTACTTCAGGAACTAACCATGGAAAAGATTTTCCTAGAGAAATTTTGAAGCAAATATATCTGCGTGTTTTGAAGGTGAAGTTAATGTAAATAGGGGTGATAAATGGAATGCTGGATCAGTGTTTCTATAGAAACAATTTTACAAGTAGTTAAACTTTTAGATTTTACTTTAAGTTATTGAAAAAACTGACGTTTCGGACTGTAGTCCTTCGTCGGAGTGAATATTCTTTCTCCATTCACTACGGTGTAAAATCTAAAATTTTAACTACTTGTAAATAAGGGGTAGATGTGTTTGATTTCATTGCTTTGTGTCGTATATATGTATTAATTTAAGGTAATAAAACATTTTCTGTTGTGAATATCTGTTGCTAGTGTACGATCATTGCTGTGCCAACCGTTTCTTCGTTTTAATCTGCAGAAAGAGTTTGTTCCTGGTAAAGACCATGTTAGCTATATAGAAAAACTCGAGAAAAAGATTATTGGAAAATGTCCATGGACGGTATGTATCATGAAAGAGATAAAGTTTTCTCGTATTGCTTTATCTGCCCGATTGATTTAGGTTAATAAATTTGATTTAATAAACGCAAAGTTTAAATTGAGTGCCGGCATAAAATTGTGATATCAGTGTTTATTCTAGGATTTGAAAAAAGTGGGAGATCTGCCCCCATGCTTTAAAAAAATGTGGG
>JANCMA020079243.1:0-25804 GCA_024336925.2 Zoanthus solanderi | reverse complement strand
AGGTTGATAGTGATGATGAAATAATATATGGTAAATATAAGATTGTTGGGTGAGGTTGATAGTGATGATGAAATAATATATGGTAAATATAAGATTGTTGGGTGAGGTTGATAGTGATGATGAAATAATGGTAAATATAGAGACTTTTTCAAATGACTAACAAAAAAATTCTCTCACCTTTTGTCTTCTCTTTGATTCAACTTTAGAAAGTTAAGAGGCTGCACTCTCATTGCCACATTCTTTAAAAAGGAAAAATTAAATTAGCTATATATTGATTTAGCTCAATAACAAAAAATGAGGTTGTCCTGGCACTCAAGAAATGCCTGCACAATTCAAAATGGTGCATGGCACAACAAAAACTAAAATGAGAAGTATAAAATGTTTGGAGTGAGCTCAATATATTTCAAATAGGAACTGTTCATAAGGACCCAAGATAAGGAAAAGTTTTATACTAAATTTTAGATTTATATTGTTAAACAGTACAGGATTCCTGATCATTGCATAATATATAAACTGGTATCCATTGAAAATATAATTTCACTGGTGTGAATCAAAGAGATAAGGTTTAAAATGGTGTATATGAATACAAAGATCACAAGTAACCCCCATCTGACAGGTACTGTAGGACCCTCATTTAAGCTGATGGAAAGCCTTGCAATTGCATTAAACTATATTTAAAAAAACTATTAAAAAAATGTATTTTCAACCAAATCTGTTGAATCTTATTGCTTTAGTTTGCTAAATTTCATTTTTAAATAAATTTCACATCATAGTGAATGCTCAATCATTATGCTCAAAACACTGCTAAACACTTACTTTTGTTACATCCAAGGCATGTTTACTATCTTTCCATTTTAAGTTTGCATAACATGTGACGTCAATTACATTCAGTTTACTCTTCCAGTTTTGTTATTTATAGCCTAAGTGTATGCATGCAGTGGTACTGATATCATTTGCATTATAAGCATTCTGGCACAACATTTTTCTGTCAGTCTAATTTTGAAAATTTCCCAGAAAGCATGCCTCTGGACCCCCCTAGAAACTTCAGGGTTGGGCCAGAAATGCCACCTGAAACTTAATTGGGACCTGTGGTCACAAATACAAACTTATGTTCTGAGCTAGTTGAAAAGTCTCAATCTATAGTGTGTAGGTCAAAGAATACAAAAAATTGAAAAGTAAGTTATCCATGTTACAGAACTGAATGAGCTATAGCACTTAAGTGCTGAATATGAAATATAGCTGTATTAGCTTAACAATAATTAAATTAGCCATAAACACAAAGACAAACTTGATGTGGTCTGTTTCCTGACACCATTTTTAACTTGGATTTGGGAACATGTCTGACTGGGGCATTTTTCTTCTTGGCTAATTCCATAATTGCTTCAAACTCCCGCCTTCAGATTACAAAATATAACACCTGTTAATCAAAATTGCATCATGTATTTTTAAATACTAGTTAAAACAGCTAGAACATAATTATACTGACAGTCATGTTTTACAACATCATGTTAAAATCATCAGCTGGTAGAGGAAGGTCAAAGAAAACATGGGAAGAAATGATAAAGATGGATTTGCGAGAAAGAAGAGTTAGCAAAGACCTGGCTACAGATAGGTTAGCTTGGAAGTCAATTTTCTGAAAACTGTCCAATGCATGCCAGCATGTAAAACGGATGTAAAACCATATATGATGATGATGATGATGTTGACTTATTTATTATTTTCTGTTGAATCAATTTGAATTTTTAACTTACAAGTTTGTTTCCTTTAGTTAGTAAGTTGTGACTGATAATCCATTTTTATTTAATTACCTTGTGGTATTCAATGCTCCATTACCAAGAAAAACTTCATATATTTTACGTCTACCAGCTTGTAAGGCTGCTAAACATGGTGCCACTCCAAATAATATTTCTTCCTTCACTTCAGATTCTCTGTCCATATTCTTTACTTGTTTCTTGTTTGACCTTTTGAAGCCAGCTTATTGGTTAACCATTTCAATTTAACTCCCATTATCTTTAACACAGTTATTATTGCATACGTGTCTTTAAATAATGCTTTTTCAAGGAGGATTGTATAGGTCTTCTAAAGGGCAATATTTTTCAATAACTCCTTTAAAAGTAGATTTTTAAAACTGAAGCTTATTAATAGTGTAAACAGTAGTACCCAATAAAATCATGGCTCATATCAAACACTAAATTTCAGGTTACTTTGTTTTATTTCATTTGAAGGGTTCTTTGAATTGCAAATTTGTTTATGTCATATTAGAAAATAAGACCGAAATAACACGCCCTCTGATTGGTTATAGTTCTGTTTTATATTAAGGGAATAAAACAGTATCATTTGTATTTCTATACAATAATATAAAATGCTATGATCAATCAATCAATCTTGAAATCAAATCCTTTTTACGTCAAGTTCCACTGATCGCGGGTCTGACGGCGCATGGTCATATGTCTCCATCGCTTCCTATCTTTCGCGTCTCCTGGTGTCAGTTGCGATTCCCTGAGATCCTCAGACAGGACCTCCTGCCATGTCTTCCATGGCCGTCCACGGGACCTATGTCCTTCTACACCCATCTCACATACTTTCATAATCCACTCTTCGCTCCGCTCCGCTGGATGATGCATGTGTAGAACACTCGAAAAGCAGAGAGAAAACTCGGCTTTGCCTCGTTTTCCCTCAACACTTTTCTCGTGTTCTCTTTTGTCATAGCATTTTATATTATTGTCTAGAAACATGACCGATGCTGTTTTATTCCCTTAGTAACAATCAAGTCATTTCTGATTGTTTTATCTATTGTATGACTTTTATTAACACGATTTTTAAAAAGTTTTAGCTCATAAAATATTTTGATTTTAAGAGCTATTTTACTGTATATTCCAAACAATCCTTTGCATTCTCTTTCTGTTGTCCAACAAAAGCTGAGGGTACTTGCCATACTAGGATGTAATGCACATGGGTCCCATTAGATTAGAGTTAGGATTTAATATATAGAAAATAGGTAAGACTAAAATTTTTATAAACTGCATAGTTTTTAAAGTTTTAGGCATAAGTAAGAACGCACAGAAATTTTACCAAAAGCTGGACTGCCTTCCAATGAGAGTACTTGTGGACCGCCACTAAAATCCTTGCAACATTTTCTCATAATTTCCTTAGGTAAAATTTCCATACTGGGGCGTACTTAATTATGCAGACAGTTTATGCATAAAAACGACTCACCTATTCTCTAGATCTATATACTTTTATTAGCTAATCCTAACCCTTACCCAACAGAACCCAGTACGAAAATTATCCCTTCCCTTATTAGTGCATACTCATTTATGCAGTTTCATTGCGTAAAATACCATAGGGGGTTAGGATTTGAGGCTATTTTGGATGCATAATTACAAGTATGCGGGAGTATGAAATTATTTCTAATTAAATGCTCGTTGCGTCAGCCAATCAGAATATAAAAATTATTAGTACTGAACAGATTAATAAATAAATGAGTATCAAAAAACACCAATAGTTATGATAAAATCCGACTTATCTTCGCGAATAGGTATCTAACATATAAACATTTTAACTGTTTTTTTCATAGAAACCTTTTACAAACAAGGTAGGTTGAAATACATGTTTACCCCAGATGTTTACAGTTGCATAGAACAGAAAACAATCATAAAAAATGCTGTATCGACGTTGTTAAGTACTTGCCTATATGTAGTGCAAAAAAGGTTGCGTGCATTGCTAAGCTGTGAAACTCGCGTACGATTTAAAACTGATTTCCCACATGAACACATCCTACTGAACAACACCAGACAAACGATGTCGTTTTCAGTGGAAACGATTTCTCCCGAGCGTAGAGGGAGGTTAAATCCACGGTGACATAATAAACATGTCAGCGGTATAACTAGATCCTAGAGCCAACTCGTTCATGTAATGGCAAATAATATTTTAAAAACAGTCTAATGATTAATGGGGTGGAGTGGAGTGGAGTGGAGTGGAGTGAAGTGGAGTGGAGTGGAGTGGAGTGGAGTGGAGTGGAGTGGAGTGGAGTGGAGTAGAAAATCGGGGCGCCTATATATGCTTTCGGGGCGCCTATATATGCTTTCGGTCCGACCTCGTTGAGGTGCACTGCCTCTGTACTTCGAGGCGGTGATGAGCGCGAGTCTTTCTTTTTCTTTTTCTTTTTTTTATAGTAGAGTAGAGTACACAGTGCCATTGTTGACAAGATTTAAGTTTTCGTAGCCCTTTTTGATGAGCTCGGGCACCCAGCAAATGGCCAACAACACAAAAAACATTGTGTTAATTCTAATATTTTGGCACTCAAAACTACCGTGTCTTAAATTAATTAGATTTGGGGGGGGCATGTTCACGTGATAGGCTGTTATGTGTCATCTAAATGCATACTAAACCCAGTCTATCATTATTAATTTTTTGGCGAAAAAAAGTTTCAAAACACCCACCCCATTCTGCCTCAAAAAAAGACAGGTTATGTTGTAAGGAAAGTGGTGTGAATGTACACCCAATTCTGCTTTCGGTACCAGGCCTTCAGCCCGATTGTAACACTCTGTTTTTTCGCTTTTTTTCATTTGACAGTAAAGGTCGTGAAGTTCTATTTAGGTATCACTAATATAGAAGTTGTAGTTCTTCACATGCTGGAAACAATTGATATCAATGAACTTTAAACAAACACGGGCCGGACGGCATTCTTTCAAACTGCGTGCTTTTCTTACTAACGCATAAATTTTTTTTATTCAGCTTAGATGGAAAGATCACACAATATAAGCCATCGAGCCCAGATATTGAACCCAAAACCTTGAGGTCGGAAAGCAGAGATCTGAGCAACCACGCCTCTGTGCTACACAAGATCAATGAGAACAATAAATGCCTAAGCTCGCTCCCATTTCCCGCGCGTCTAAAATTTTGTAAAACGCTTTCTGAGGGACTAATAAAAACCTTAAGAAAAAAGATTTTGGATCTTTATCCATAGTAAGACCAAATGACGTGTCATGCTCGCACATATACACGTACTTGCCCTATCTTTTCACAAAAAATAATGAAGATACTGTCTGCTTCAAATCACAAAAAAAAAACCAAAGCGTAAAGAACACCTAGGAACGTTGTACTTGATTTTCTGCTATTAAAAATATCTGGCAATTAAGACCAAATAAAAACACTTGAGCCTCAAATAGCTAAAAAATAAAGAATATTGAGCGTGAGCAAAAAGAAGTTGTAGTGCGCTTTGTTTAAACAAAATGATTCCGACAACGTAGTCATCAAAACTGGTTTCACTTAAATCTGTATCAATCTAGAATAGCATGAAAGGAGAATGGATCCCTAAATTAACTTTTTACCGTTTGAACATTTAGGCATAGAAGAACAACTATATGAATTTTTTTTAAGCTGTTAGCCGAGCAGTTCAAAAAAATTTGATGTTTTGTAACGAATCGACAAGATTTAATCGGCGGCTCAATATGTGATGTCAGCGGCTGTTTATGACGTAGGGTACGATAATAGAATAGTTAAAACGAGGAAAAACATGGTTAATGTGCGGCTTTGGGCTGCTATTAAAGAAAAAAAAACTTCGCATAAAAATATCAAGATTTCGAAGCACACTGCCATGTTTAAACTCTGAATATCGTAACCTTCGTCATACCGCTGACAATCTCATTAGCGACCACGGTATCAAAACTTTCCTAGAGGGTTTTCTTAGTTGCTGTATTTAATTGCTCAATGTGATTTGACTTTAATTTAAAAAAAAAATTCACGGAGTAAATCTACTATACAAACAAAAATGAGTTAGTTTTAGCATTTAATTCTCCTTTATGCAAGGCATACCTAACCTTGAATGTTTAATTTGAAGTGCGTTATCAATGCTGTGTTGATGTCCCAGGATTTAGTAGTGTGTTCCTTAATTATTGGGGTAATAGAAAGTTCACTTCTGTTATACACAGCAAAATACGGAGTTGAAAGAACAATTAAATAACTTGCATTCGGAAGAGGGTTATACTTTACAGACAAAAATAAACAGCAATCACTCCATTTTGCTAACGATTTGTTATCACACCACATAGGGCCTCACTTTATAAAGCTTCATCGATCACCCTTCGTTTATTTTCTCTTCGTTCAGCTTACCGTTCTCCGCAACTGCTCTTTGTTTCATCTATTCTTACTTAATTAAACTATTTGTTCCAACAAACCTCACGCTTCGGCTGGGAACTTTGTAACAAATAATGTAAAACCAAAACTGCTTCTAAAAGCTATGGGTTGAGTAACAATCAGTCTCGTTTTAAGTCTTCTAATTTTGTATAATGTCGCTTAATCTCCCCTTCCCAACATCGTCCTTTTTTTTTTGTTTTTTATTGCCTAGCGAATGGATGACGTCAGTACTACACGTAATGGCTGGATCAGGCGCTGAATGGATCCAGGAACAGCCGCATGGCTCGTTTTCTCCAGTCAGAAAGGAGACTTGGGTACAATGGTACGTGTTAGACCTACACAACAGAAATTAACTAACCACTTACGTTAGTTTTGATGTGGCCCTTTGCAGTTTTATCTTCTAAGAATTCTGTGTTTCATTTCTATTTATTCTTTTAGGTTTGTTGATGGTGCATCATATTTTGATGCAGTGGCAAAAGCTTTAGAAGAAGCTAAAGATGAAATATTCATAGCTGATTGGTGGTGAGTTCATGCTTAGTATACCAAAACATTGGTAAAGAGCTCATCAAAACGCAAAATGGCACTTTGTGTTGAAAAGGAGCAAAGGTTTTCATAGCAGAACTAATTTTAAAAAATTTCAACTTTTCACCATCGGCATTAAGATATGTTGGTTACGACTTTGGATTTCACACACCAAAATTAACAGAAATAACAACAAGATTCATACCTTTATCTTTGTGTGTCAACATTCGCTGCCAAACGCTATTGTAATTCCCTTGTATGCCGGATTTTAAAATCAATTGAGTCACCATTTTTGTTTTTGTTCATTGTAAACTTGGATGCACGTCTTCTCGCGGTCTTCTGGTTTAATTTACGTCATTATCAAGTTATAAGAAGGTAGCAGAGGAACAACAGGATAGAAACTAGCGGGCGTTGTTTCAGTGATAGCCAATCAGATATTCTCAATCGATATTATAACAGAAAGAATAGAAAAATGTTATTAAAAAAAATTTTTCAGGTTGAGTCCCGAACTTCAACTTTGCCGGCCCATAACTCAAGGCAATAAATGGCGACTGGACCACGTTCTTAAGAGAAAGGCAGTAAGTTGGTGTACTTAACGTAAAGTCCAATACGAGTGCTTGTCAGAAGAGGAATCCCCTATCTGGTAATAGCCAAAGCGTAATGCTTGTGGGATGTGCCTTATCTTCGAGTATAGATAGCTCATACATGCTAGTAACTAACTTGAAGCACCTAAAATAAACACCAAGGCCACATTGGTAGTGGGAATTATCTTTTGAGTCTCCATAAACAACAGTGATCAAGAATGTTGGCTACCATTAACAGCTGTTTGGGCATTTTTGTGCTTCATCAGCATAGCATGGCTAAAAAAACAGGCTCAGGTTCCCGCAGAAGATAAATAACAACTATCCCCAAAGGGGAGGTGAATAGTGGTGGATACATACCGAGACTCGAAGCGTCGAGATATATACCAAGCGCTAGACACCGACCCTGAGGGTAATAGTTGTTTTAAACCTATTTTCTATTTTTTTGCACACGCGCTTTCTGTCACTTTGAATTCCGCCTCAAAATCAACCAATAGTCTTGGATATTGCGAGTTACGGGAGCCAATCAGAGCTCCTGAAAATGAATATCAGTTGCTTTGGTATGTAGATAAGTATTAGGGAAGGCTTAATACTTGTGGGATATCGCCTACATGATAAACATTAAGTATAGATAGCACATGTGTAATAGTTGCTAACTTGAACCCATGGCAGCTGTTTGACCTTTTGGGGCCTTGTCAGCGTAGCATAGTTAACAAACAAACCCCTATCTGGTATCATGTCTACTTCTGTGAAAATAGGTAATGGGAATGGATACTTTTCTCTCTTAACTAAAGGAAACTCACTTTATATTTTTAGGAGACGTAATAATTCCTATAAGCTCAAATCATATTGGAAAGTGAAAAAAGATTGTTGAACTGTAAAAATGCTGATCAACATTGTGAGATTTTAAATAGTTAAATCTCCTAAATGCATGATTTTTTACGAAGTAAAAATGGCTTTATCAAATCAAAAATTAAAAACGTTATTTGTTGTGAAAATAAAGAAAAAATTAAATATATATCTCAAGTTGTCTCGTGGTTGTTTTAATTGGAAAGGCCTCGATATTTTGACTGCGACCATTTTTTTATTCAATGGTCATTGCCGTGATTGGCCTAACCTAAAGGTTTCTTGATTTGCTGTCCTATCCGTTTTGTGATTGGTTTGATCTCAGTGTATCCGTATAGTGTTCAACGAAGCGTAAGGAATTTTGATCCCAAATAACCCTGTTTATATTGTTTGAAGAATTTTAATTTGGATAGCTTTCTTAATTAAATTAATACCAGTGACAATTCTTTCCATACACTTGATGTTTTTCCAGTCTCGGCATTTCCCGGTCTTGTTAACAGGTTTGAAAACTGCAAAAGTTTGAGTCGAGTGTGGGGAAAGCAGATATCTGTCTTAAAGGGAACCTCGGCTGTCCAACAATATCAATCTCAAATAAGAGTTTTTCTCAACTTGTGTCTACATCAGCAGCTCAAATTTGATAATTATCTATGTATAGTTCACGCCAAGCGATTTGTTTTGATCATTAAATTTCCTGCGGGCCGCCATCTTCAAATGTGACGAGTGTGCGTTGTAGTGCCAGTCTCTACTCCTGATAAAAAACAATAGCAATGAACGAGTGAGGGTCTGGCACTGCAACGCAACTACGTCATATTTTAAGATGGTGGCCCGCAAGAAATTCAGTCATTAAAACAAATCACTTAGTATGAATTATATAGAGAGAATTATCAAATTTCAGCTGCTGACGTAGACACAAGTTGAGAAAAACTCTTATTTGAGATTGATATTGTTGGGCAACCGAGGTTCCCTTTAAGATTGTTTATCTTACACCGGTCTTGCTGTTTTACCGATGTAGACGCTATCTCAGCCACTACAGGGGATCATATACACTACCCCGTTTTGTCTGCCTAATGAGACAGAGTCCTTAGCACGTACTAAATGTTTCACTTGCGAGGTGTCGGTCTCTGGCGATTCGAATACCGTGCTCTTGAAGGTCTGTGGCCACAGGCATAGTGAGATTGAAGTTCACCATACAGAAACACAGAGATCAAACCAATCACAGAACGGGTAGGGCAGCCAATCACGGAACCTTCAGATCAACCAATGACAGCACTGATAACCGAACGTAAAAATGTACATAACAATCCCTTCTCGCAGTCTACCCCAATGCCTAGTAAAGACTTCGCAGATTATTGCTGTTGAAACACTGCTAGCAGTCTTTCCAATGACAAGTATCTTTAATTGTTATTTATTAAAAAGTATTGTTGTTGCTCTTAATTAAAAGAAACAGTTATTATTTAAAGGTGCTAAGCGGTTCAAATTCATGAAAGAGCAGGAAGTGATTTTTTTATAATTAGAAGCCGTAAGGTGAAGAAAACAAAATCCTTGGAGCGAATGTTTATAGAATTATCCGAAAGAACTTTTTCAGTCAGACAGTTTTTATGAGTGGTTCACACTCTTCCCATAAATATCTGTACAAGTCTACTAGTCTTACTGTAAGGACTCCTAGCTTGCCTACTAGCTATACTATTTCTTATATTGTTGAAGGAAAGTGGAGTCAAAGTGTACGTGCTACTTTACAAGGAGGTGGAGCTGGCTCTAACAATAAACAGCGCTTACTCCAAAGCAACCCTTCAGAACTTGCACCCAAATATTAAGGTACGCTATCTTTTATTAATCCTTCACACCAAGTTGTGTTATCCCCTTAGGAAGTCTAGATATGTTATCTTTGAAAAACTAAACTTCGAATGAGGTTTTTATTATATTTGGACCTTTTGGTATCAAGGTATGTTATCGTCCTAGTACACACAGGATGTGCTCTTATCTCAAGATATCTAAACATCAAGATCTCATCTTAGAGCACCTTGACGTTAGGATGTGTGATCTTAGGGCATTTTGAGTTCAACGCTTGGTATTTTTTTTGACATTAAGGTGTGTTGTCGTCTTAAAACACCTTGATGTCGACGTTTGTCGGGGCACCTTGATATCAAGATGCCTTCGCATCAAGTCGTTTGTCTCATCCTGTAGTTCCTAACATGAAGCTATTCATTTCGTATAAGAAACACACTGTATATTACAGGTAGTTAAATAACAATTCATGTTAGTAGAAATCTGCTCACTATCTATCGCAAATACTGCAATCTGATTGGTTACCGTACTCACTATCAGGTGATAGATAGCGTCTGCGGGATGAAAACAAGTAATTCAATATGGCGGCCCTTTCCTGCTTTTCAGAAGATGTTTCGGAAAAGGAATTAAACGCTCTTATTCAAAAAGCAATTCCAGAGAAATTAAAATAAAAAAATATGGTCTAAAAAATCTTAGAGGTAAGTAAAAAAGAACTTGAAGTATCAGTTCGAATAGTCGACGAAATACTCGACGAATAGTCGCTGGTGTATCATCAACAGTGATTGTTGGAATAAGTATTGTTTTTCTTTTATTTCTTCTCAAGAGATTTCATTCTATCAGGCAATAGAAATTTTGAGCTCGTATTGTAATTGTTAATTATAGGTTCATCATTTGTCTTCAGCTTATCACTTGGAAGCTAAACTACATCATGCAATATAACGAAAGTATTTTTTCAGGTACTTCGCCATCCAGACCACGTGCCAGGTTCTGGAGTGATGTACTGGGCGCATCATGAAAAAATTGTTGCTGTTGATCAGAAATTGGCCTTCCTTGGAGGTTTGTCTGTTAGGAATATGAAATGAGCAGTGTCGTAAAGCATGTTTTACCATTTCAAACTTCGACGCGAGCTCAGATTGTTTTAGATCTTCTTTATTTAAGTGTTACCACATGTAAATGTATATCTAAACAGGCGTAACTAAAATGCAGCTGAAAATAAATAGCAAAACAGTTACTGTTCATTAGCAGGATACCTAAACTGTGTGTAATTCTCACGATTGGTTTTGGTTCCATTATTCCTTACAATATCGGATTTGGGGTTTCGTTCTTTAAATTCTCACCTCTTGACCGGGATTTTGATATAACTAAGTAATTGCTGAATTCCTATTTCTAGATTCCAGATTTCCTTTACTGGATCCCAAATTACAATGAGCAGTTTTAGATTCGAATGACTGGATCCCATGACTGTATTCCAGTTTCTCTTGAACGGTTTTCAGATTCCATTTGACAGGATCCTTAATTTCCATGGCTGGTTCCAGATGGCTCTGACTCATTTTCAGATTCCCTTTACCACGGTTTGGATTAACTTAATTAATTCCATGTGGTAAAACTGCAGTGACCTCGTACACATTAAGTTTTGAGTGGATCTTTAAACTTCATTTAAAGGCAAATTTAGTTAAGACTTTATTGAAACCAGAAAAAAACCTTAAACAGAAAGAAAACTTTCTATTTTTTTGGTAAAAGAACTAGCTTGAAAAAGTGCTGATTGAAAACTAAATAAAGCATGTAAAATGAAATCTCAAAGTTTTAAAATTTCATGTAAGACTCTAGATCTTCTTTCAAGATAGTTCCATGTTGATTCACTCAAGCATGTGGTTGGTTGTTATAATTTTAGGTCTAGACCTTTGTTTTGGCAGATGGGACGACTGTACCCATAGGCTGACAGATTTTGGCTCTGCTGCTCCTACGTTTAAACCAGATCAAAGATTAACAAAAACGGTGAGCTAAGTTGATCTTTTGGATTGCCCTAGTGGACCGTCATCTTCTAGACTGTCGTCTTCTAAACTGTCATCTCCCAGACCGTTATTTTTTACAACATCACCCCCAGACCATCGCCTTCTAAACCATCTTCCTGTAGATGGGTATCTTCTAAACCGTCATCTTCTAGAGTGTCATCTTCTAGACAGTCACCTCCCAGAGTGTCCTCTTCTAGACCGCGATCTGATCTTTAGATCCTCATCTTCTAGGCCGTAATCATCTAGATTATCATCTTTTAGACTAATATCTCTCGCTTTTAAGTCATCGTCTTCTAGATCGTCAACTTCTGGACCTTCATCTTCTAGACCGTATTCATCTAGATTGAAATCTTCTAGACCGTTATCTTCTAAACCCTCATCTAGTCCGTCATTTTCTAGGCTGTCATTTCTCAGACCGTTATCTTTCACAACAGCATCTCTCAGACCGTCGACTAAACTATATCTTCTTGTAGATGGGCATCTTCAAGACCATCATATTCTAAACTGTGATCTTCTAGACAATCACTTCCCAGACTGTCATCTTCTATGACTGTCATCTTCATCGATCTGATAGAACGTAATCTTCTAGACCATTATCATCTAGACTATCATCTTTTAGACTTTATTTCATTGAAGCTGTTGTGTAAAACCAGTAACAATTTATTCTAAAAGCTCTAAAAACTTTAAAAACTCTAAAACGTTTTCGGAGCACAGCTCCTTCATCAGTAGATAAAAAATACTCTTTTAGACTGTTCTCTCTCTCTCTAACCGTCATCTTTTAGATCATCGTCCTTTAGATCGTCAACTTTTTGACCATCATCTTCTAGACCTTCATCTTCTAGTCCGTCATCTTCTAGACCGACCTCTTCTAGATCGTATTCTTTTAGACTGCTATCCTTTAGACCTTCATCTTCTAGTACTTCATCGTCTCGACTGTCACTTTCTAATCCGTCATTTTTTAGACTGTCATCACCCATATCGTCATCTTTTGAACAGTTATTTTCTAGACTGTTATCTTATTGATATTCATCTTCTAGATTATTAGTCTCTAAATTGTCTCTAGATCGGTCTGTTAATTAGTATCCTGTTCAGACTTTCGAGTTCTAGCATCAGTTTGCAAGGCGCTCTCAAGATTGTGGGATAAGAATTTGTTATGTTCATTCATCTAAGTCCTTAGACCCAATGTGATTTTAAAGTTAATTTTAGTTCAACGTTTGTTTTTGAAGCCACGACTTGATACTGAATCACAACATTCTAAGTGCTCTGATAATGTGATCTGTAGGAACTCGAAATTGGTCAGATTGGAAGATTATTTGTAGACGGCCATGGAGTTGACTCACTTCCAAAACTCCATCCAGAGAAACAAAGGAAATCAGGCAATACTTCAAGAGTAAAACAAGCTCTTGGATCGAAGCTATGGGTTGGTAAGGATTATTCCAACCCGATTAAGAGAGATTTTTATGATATTCCCAAGCCGTTTGAAGGTGAGTCCAGAATGCATTGGGGCGGTACGTAGTTGTTTAGAAAGTCAGTTTGGATTGGATAAAAAAAAAACACAAACAATAAACCCAACCCCATCCCTACAATGGAACTCTGTGGTAACGATAACCAGTAGAATTACAGTTTTAGAGAAGAGCGTACTTACGGAATGTATTTGCACTATATGGTATGGTCATGAATACATTTAAAGTAAAATAAACGTAATGAATCGGGCGCGTACGCGGGGGGGTGCATCGGCACCCCCCCTCCCCCCACCACCTGATAAAAAGGTCCGCTCAGTCAGATCAGATACGATAAGATAAGAAAGTGGAGAACAGCCGTTCAGGTCGGGACTACGAATTATACAGTAGAAATTTTTCGACTTTTTCAAGTTTTCTTATCCATATTGTTGTTTTTAAAAATATATAAATAAATCAGCGGAATCAAGTCAAGTGTTTCGAAATAATTTCGAAGTCATCACGTGCGTTAAGAAAGCAATAGAACTTATAAAGAAAAGCTCACAATGCCGGATTACATATTGTTGTTATACATATAAGATATCAGAATTGTTTAGGTATCATATTTTAAGGACTGATAACCTAAGGTCCGCTCACGTTTAAAGTGCACCCCCCCCGCAGGAAAAGCTGTGTACGCGCTTGCACTGTGCATGGTTTGATTGTTATTTTTCATTCAACTTTTTCAAACCAGTTTAGGTTTTTCAAACCAGTTAAGTTTTTTCAAAAAGATTTGTTTTTGTATATCAATTTTTTATTAGTTATCTGGGGTTTAGTAGAAAAATTGAAAAATCCTTCCTATTTTCCACCCACTACCCACCTGAATTTCTATTTATATACCCTCTTACTGACCCTTCTCTACCTACAACTCTATGCCCCCCCCCCATTCTTTCCATCTTTCATTACACTTCCCCAAATATATTTTTTTCCTTTTTTTAAATTTGGTACATACCAAGAATTGAACTTCTGACTTTGGATTTGTTTGGATCTGTAATCCTAATTCATCTCCATATAACTATGCAAGCAACTGTTCCCAGCATGCAACATTTTTTAGCTATCACTAATTATTGGTGACAGACTGATATGAGAAAAAGAAACTGGCTTGAAAAAATAACAGCTGATAAAAAACTGATATACAAAAAATAAACTGGTTTAAAAAAAATCTGAACCAAGAAAAAATTGGAACTACAACAGACATACCTCAACATCTGCTCGCTTGTGTTGGGCTTCCTCTAACTCCTTCTGAAGCCGCTCGATTTGACTTTCTTGGTTTTCACATTTTTCTTTTAAAGGATTGATCTCTTCCAAAACGCTATCAAGTTCTTTTTCTAGTTGTAGATTTTTGTTGTTTGTGATCTGAAGAGTTGACTCCAATTTTGACCGTTTCGTTTCTGAATCATCCAAGTTATCTTGAAGACGTTTGATCCTATCCGACGAAATCTGAAATTAAATCAAAGTTGATTTTTTAAATGTTTAAAAGATGAATGGATTGGCTTAATACAAAATATCCAGATATCTGGGCAAAATTTGTCAGTGTTTGAAAACTAACCAATGGTAAAAATATGGTTTGAAACCTCATTCAAGCAACTGAAATGGTCCCAGCATTAACAAAGCTAGATAATTTTTCAAAATTATTTTTTTTATTTAAGTCAAACTTACCTTGTTATTGTGCTCTAATCTCTTGATCTCAGTGTTAAGCTTGCTGTTTTCATCCTGAAGGCTTCTAAGTTCCTCTGGGTCAGGTCCAAAGTCCATTGGAGGATCAGCATAAACAGCCTCCACCTGCGCAACTTGTACAGGAGCAATATCAACCTCGTCTTGTGCTGCTAGCTGAGCTCTTAGATCTACAATGGTACCCTGCAGGTCTTTTTTCGTCTTACGAAGCACGCTCAATTCCTTTTCATCTTCATCAAGTTCGAGGTTCAAGTCTTCAATCTTGTCTTCCAGTTCTCTTAACTTGCTTCTTAAATCTTCAAGTTGCTGCTGAAGATCCCGGACTTCCTGCTCCAGTTGCTCGTTTTCGTGCTCGGCGCTAAGTTTCTTGCTGTTCGCTTCTCGAGCTAACGTTTCTAACTCGTTAATTCTCTCAATAGCATCCTGGGCATCCGTCAAGGCGTGATCGCGATCTGCAATGAGTTTTTGCTGCTTCTTCTTAAGATCCGCATTTGCGGCCTTCAACTGCAGGTTTTCATGTGACATCTAGCGTGAAAAAGATAAAGAAATAGTTTATTTTCTATCAGTAAAGCAAAGCGAAATAAAGCGTAACATATTTTTTGAATAATAAATAACTAAATAAATAAATAAATTGATTTCTGGAATTTTGAATCTTAATTTTAAAGAATTAAAGAAGACTTTTTGACCAAAATCATCGGTCTTCATCAGTGAAGTCAGTCACGTGACAGTTCGCTCTCATGTGACAAACATCGAGGAACGGAGGAGAGGGCCCGGTTTCAAGTGTGTGACAGCGACAACTGAAGTTTTCCCCCCTCCCTTTCTGTTTAACGTTGGGTCCTCCACCCTTTCCCATATCGCTTCCTTTATTCCCCTTCCCCCGGTTCTCGCTCTCACATACTTAGGACCGGGCCCTCTCCTCCGTTCTTCGACGTTTTACATATGACAGCGAACTGTCACGTGACCAACTTTACTGATGAAGACCGATGGTTTTGGTCAAAACGTATTCTTTAAAATAAACATTCAAAATTCCAGAGATCGATTTATTTATTTATTACTATAACTGAATCTGGATGAATGAGAATATTCACTTTCATATTTTTTGAATATTATTAATACCACATTACAGTATTGCTTTTCGCAGCACTTCAATTTTTGGAAAAAAGTGCAGATCTACAGATTTCCCCCATTTTTCATTTTCTGATATAGACGCCTTTATTCAAAGAACCGTCCCCCTGTTGTCAAAAATGCCATAAATGCTATGCTTTTTTTAGCAAACATGCTAAAATGAATAAATAAAGCGAGAGCCAAACTTGCAGAAATATAGTGTCAAATTACTGAACAATAAATTGTTCAATATTTATTTTCAAACTAAATCAAATAGTATGTAAAATTGCTTTGTTTTAGGCTGAAAAAAAAACTTTATTCGATTGAGTTCCATCCAATTTTGTTAAGTTTTCCAGGTCCTTACTAAAACAGATAGGATGGATTAATACAGTATAAAAATAGTTTGTTACGAGACCAAACCACCCTCATTCTTCTATTGTCTCTAGCTTTGATAGATGCTAAGGAATTTTTAAAAAAACTGTAATTAGCATAACTTAATTAATAATTTTATATGCTAATGTTATAAGCGCTTTAAAAGTGAATACAAGTTCGACAGTACAGTTGAAGGTCTCAGATAGTCCGTAGGTGCGGCTCACATATTTGAAGCATTAACAAATGCTTTCAATGTGACAGACCGCAACACCGGAATCACCACACAGTTTCTTTTTCGCAAGTGCGATGGTTTTTTAAAAGTCCCTTGTTAGAGGATCCAGGGACTGGGTTGCAGATGGTGTGAGAGCAAAGACAGCCCCTTTTATATTTTAACACCCTGAGTGTTGGTCCGCCTCCCACATGGTAGACTGGCACCTTTAAACTAGGCTAACCAGGCATTGGTAACCTGTTAGTATATAAAAAATATTTATTAGTATTACATTACCTTCGATTTGTCCTCCTTCAATTTTTCGTTTGTCTCACGACTTGAATTCAGGCTCTCAGTCAATGAATCAACTTGTCCCTCTAAATAAAACTTATCATCTTTCAGTTTCTCTATAAGTTTTTCCTTGTCTCCTTTGCTTTTATTGTAAGAGCTAGCTGCCATCCTGTACAGAATAGAGTTAAGAATTATTTATTTGTATAATTTACCTCTTTTGTTTGTTCTTATGCCTGTAATGAAGTGATTGAGCTTGTAGCGTCCATTTTATACCAATGACAAATTAAATGATTCTGTCCGTCAGTATGAACATGATTTAAGTAAGTGAGTTGTTATGGATTCTAGTAATATAGGAATCAAAAGTATGAAGATAATGAGAACTTAGAGTTCTTAGTCAATAATTGTATAAATTGTACAAATAATAAAAACAAAACCATGCGGAGACAAAGAACTCAGTCAAAATTAAAGCTCCAGATGTCGATCGAACCTATTACCTTCCGTACACAAGTCGGACGCTCTAGCATTGAGTCACAGGAACTCATATGGAAAGCAAAGTCACTATATTGGTTCGATTCCGGTCTCGAGCTCAGACTTTTTCTGAGTTCGGTGTCTTCACACTATTTTTTTCACTATCATTTATAAAATGATTGTCCTGTTATATGCATTTGTAGAAAAAGTGAAGAATATTATGATACTATATAATTAGTCATTGTTTTTATTGTGGTATTAGTGGACATTGTTTGTACCTTTGTTCAACAAGCTGCTGGTCCAACGCTAACATCTCATCATGACCGCTATTAATGCGTCTTGTTGCTTCCTCGAGTTGTTTCCGTAGTGAAGTGATTTCGCTTTCTGCACCGCTCAGTTTGGCTTCAAGGTAGGATCTTTCACCATTTGCTTCCGATACATCTTTCTGAAGCTCTCCTTTTTCTCTATTTGCTCTTAACAGCGCCGCTTCGGTTTCTTGCAATTTTCTTTCTAATCTTGTTAACTGGTGAGTCAACTTCACAACTTCTTCCTCTGACATCTTGATTTTATCCTCATAAGTGCTGATCTTACTTTGGTACATTTCCACTTCATTGCGAAGGCTGTTTTCTCTGTCCTGGCTAGACTGGAACATGGCATCCATGTCATACGGTGAACTCTCTACATATGACACCTTGTGTTAAGATGAAAACGAACAGATATTGTTATAAAATATATTATCGAGGGATTCATTTTGGGTATTAAATTGTTGGTAAGTTTGAAGACTATAGATTGAACTGTCCATTGTTAAATAACACTGGCTTCCTGGAATAACCATCAGAGCTAAGCAAGCCAAAGAGCCAGTATTATTGTATGTTTAAAATTATTCTGATCGGTACTTGATAAATGGTTCAGGTTTTTTCGACGCCGTTAATATTTAATGTTATAGCTATATTATTATTAATATTATTATATCTACATTTACACAGCTAAGATGGATGCTGGGACGTACTGAAAATGTAGTACTGAGGGCAAGCCATATCTCATAGCCTCAGGCTCATATTATTATTATTATTATTATTATTATCATTATTATTATTGTTATTATTAATGTTGTTGTTGTTATTAATCTTTTTAATTACATCTGATTGTAACTGTTCTTACTTGTTGGACTTGTGGAGCCTCAACTCTATCCTGTTGCAATGTTATATTCAACTTCGAAATGTCTTGGTTTGCGTTTGCCAAGCGTTTTTGTAGCTCCAGGATCTTAGCTCTGTTTATCTCAGACGAGTTTTTAGCAGCCTCCGATTCCTTTCTGTATCGATTGACCTCCTCCTCCAGCACTAATTTTTGGCGCTTGAGATTATTAATGGTGTTGGTCTTTTCTTTGAGATCAGCCACGTGAGTGGCAGAGATCCTTTCTCGCTCCTTCAACTGGTTTTCAACTTGTGTCAGCTCTGCTTTAGTTCTTCGGTGTTTGCTCTGCGCGTCCTCACACTCTGCTTTGTAGTGCGCCCTGTCTTTTTCCAAATTTTTAAGCTTGGGTTCTAAAGTGCTCAGTTTGTACGTAATTGACCCCATTTCTTGTTCCATCAGGTCTCGTTGATCCCTCATCTCTCTCATGTCTTCTTCAAGGTTTGCTACTTTTGCCTTCTCTTGCGCAGTCAACTTATTTGCATCTTGTTTCTCTGTTTTAGCGATCTCAAGCTTGTGCTGGGATTGCATAAAATCTCGACGCAGATTGTCTATGGTGTCATCTTGAATCTAAGAGGAACAGCAAAAAGAAAAAATATTCTTAAAATCAAAGAAACCCTCTTAAGTTCACCCAAGGCTAATGTTGCGTTTACTTTTTCTTCAACAAGATTGCCAGTCAATTCTAGCAGGTTACCTTCATTGCATGTCTTCAGGACAAATAAACAAAAAATATACTGACCTTGATTTTATTATTGAGTTCTTCGATGTTTGTGTCTTGCTTCTTCACTATTTTATTGAGGGTTGCATTTGACTTCTGCTGTTCTGAAAACTTCAGGCCATGAACGTTGGCGAGTTCTTGATTTTTAATTGCCTTGTCATTTGCTTCTGAATGTAGTCGTTTCAAGTCTTCCCGCTGCTTGGTCATTGCATCTACCTGCGTTTGCAGTTTCCTAACCTGTGGTCTTAAATCTTCAAGTTCGTCTTCGAAGTCATTTCTTTGCATGGTAACCTCCTGAAGTTCTTTCTCAAGTTGCTCGGTTTTCTTCCTTTCTTTGACTAATTGCAACCCAGAGTCGGATCCATCCGTTTGAGACCTGTCAAGTTCTCGGAGGAGGGAAGCGATCTTGTCTTCCTGAGTTTTTGCGTCATCCTCCATCTGAACCAAGAGTCGTCGATCTTGTTCCGCATTTTTCTCCAGTATGTAAACTTGCTGGCGTTGCGCCGACAGTTCTGCTTCCATTTCAGAGAACTTGACAACTTTTACGTCAACTTTAATGTCCCCAGTACCAGCAAGTGGGTCGCTGGTGTCCAGATTTCTAAGTCGTTCTTCTAAGCCAGCAATTTCAATCGCAAGGTCATTGCGCTCACGATTAGCTTTGTCTAACTCATTCTGTCAACAAAAACAAAAAAAACTAAAGCCATTAAAAGTACGATTTTCAAAAGCTACGTAGTGTTAGTATTAACCACTACTTCTCTTACTGCTATATTACTAAAACTTTTACAACTTGGTTACTACCAGTAATGGTTCTATACTACTTGCTCTCTTCCGTTTGCTGCTATTATTATTGCCGCTACCACTATATTGTTAGCAATATATAGTTACTACTCTTACTAACACTACTACTTTGCTACTATTGCTACTGCCACTGCCATTACTATTATTTTCACTACCATTACGACTATACCATTACTATATTTTAGCAATACTGCTAGTACTGCCGCAACTCCTACTGTTACTAGTATTGCTACTTGAAAGACTAAGAGTAATCCTGCTAGTACTATTACTATTGTTTTTTCTCTGTCATACTCATAAATGAATCAATACACTTATTGTAAATTGCCTACTAGGAAAAACAAAAGTAGCAACGTTTGATAAACTGTAATCAATATGAATACCTCCAGCATGTCAATCTCTGCGTCTCGTGCCTGTAGTTGTTTTCTGAGATCTTTAATTTCGTCATCTCTGGAATCTTTTTGGATCTCAAGTTGGGAGTTGAGTCCTTTCAGCTCGTCATTCTCATTGCGTAAATCGTCAAGCTTGTTTCGTAGTTCTTCAATGTCTTCGTCTCTTTCCGCCAGTTCTTTCTTGTAACTGTCCAAAGCTCCCTGGACCTCCTTCAGTTGTTTGCGATTGTTTGCAGCTTCGTCTCTAACAAATTATTATTAAAAACAGTGTCACAAAAATGTAACTGGTTAGATGAATTCTCGCGGAATCGGAATAAATGTTTTGATTTGGTAAAAAATGTATAGGTAGTAATTTGTAAAGGAAATGAAATTCAGTGCTGTAAAAATACTGCTTATTAAAATGAAGTGCGGAGTCATGTATTTGAAATTTGCTTCCTTTACTTTTTGAGTCCAGTGTTAGTGCTCAAATTCTTCTGTTTCAATGCTTGTAATAAATTCGGCACATATGATGTTTAAAATTTAGAAAAGGGCTAAGTATGTTTACTATATAGATCCACATTTGATCAAATTCAGCAATAGGGCTGCGTTTGAACCATAGAGACAAGTGAATTTGAATTGCAACCGTTGAGCATTTTCACTCCGGGTTCATCTTCGCCAGTAAAATTCGCAAATTGACTTTTGATATCAATGGTATCGACAGAGGATATTACATGGCCACGCTGGGCGGATACCAGTTTTATTTTGGGTGTTGAAAGTAAATGTGTAAAACAAATAAAGTATATACGTTTTTGATCGACAAAGTCATGAAAATTTGAAGAACAACAAATTAAGAGGTACAATTGTCAAAAACCATTGATCTTAAAGTAGGTAACATTTTCCTAGGAGAATAAGATTGAAATAAAATAATTGTTATGATATTTTTAGGGAAACTATTGTTACCTGTGTTTCATAGTAAGCGAAGCATTGCCTTGTGCTGTACTTTCTGTTACCGCTTTATCTTTGACTGCAATTGCCAAATCTTCCTCTAGCTTGCTTATTTTGTGTTGCAGGGAAGTTATTTCCATCTAAAAGAACAGAAATGTACTTAAGCAGACCTTAAAAAACACTGCTAATATTAAATAATGTTAAGTAAAATTACTGATATTACTATTTGTTCTAAATTTGTTGGCTTAATTTTTTTTCTAACGTAAAAGAAATCAAGAAAATGTCAACCTTTAGTTTTGTTTTGATAAAAGTAATTCTTTTAAAAAATTACATTCTTGAAGCTGAAAATGATTGCAATGTTATAATCACTGTTCCTGATACTGTAACATAATCTGTAAATTAATAATGATAACGAACAGCATCAAAACACTTCCTTGTAACCTTATAATAAAGCTACCCGCCTCAATTAGCTTTGCTATCTGCGGTGTAGTTTTGCCATGTTTTGTTTTCCTAAATAAAAAATGTTGTTGTAGTTATTTCTCTTCTTAATCTCTTTAGAATCCCGAATCCATAATGGGTGTATAATGAGAGTCGATAAAATACCTGTAGCTCCATGTTCTCCTTTGTACTTTCTTGCAGTTTGAATTCAAGTCGAGAGATTTGTTTAACGTTGTCAAGAGCTTCTTTCGTTGCGGAATCTTTTTCGTCAACCGATATTTTGTAATCGGCGTCCAGGTCACCCATGATTTTTTGCAATTCAAGAATCTTCTCGTGAAGATGTTGTTTCTCCATACTAGCATACTCCAGTCGACCTAGAGTGAGTATCAGCAATCAAAGGTTCTATTAACAATCTTAATAGATCAATTAAGAAATTGCTACTGCCTTGTCTTGGACTTTACATAAAATGAGATAAAAAAAGTACATTTATTTTACACTGATTAGTTATTAAACATAAATGAAATATTAAAATTCTTACAGATTTGTAAAAGGAATTATATAGAAATACTGAAGAAAGCCATACAAAAGAGAATTCTGTTTATAGACATTTAAAGAAGTTGACTTCGAACGAAGTTAAATAAAGTACAATGCAATTTACGTATATATAGAGTTCTCAAACGAGTTTTGTTATTACTGAATATTTTGGTAAAAAGATGAGTCAAAAATAATTTGTAAACTTGATACAAGTTTCCATGATTTACCTTCAAGTTCTGAAATCTCCTTATTTTGTTGCTCGATAGTCTTCTCAAGCTCTGCAATTTTGGCCTTCAAGTCTGTTATAGTCTTGTCTTTCTTGTTAAAATCCCGTTTATTTAGTTCAATGGTTTTCTCAAGATTTCCTGTAAAACATAAAAACATGATAATATTGATAATCGGTACCAAGTTGTTGTTATGTATGTTAGCACTTACTTTAATTACTTTAGAAAACGCTATCCGTCAACGTGCATGATTACATAAGTTCATTTCCTGAAGATCTAATATTAATGAAATTTAGAATGTCTTATATATCAAATATTTAAGATATATATATAAAAAAAAATAAAAACAACAAACTCATATATCTACTTGGAAAAGATGCTATAAAACAAAGTTTTATTTAACTTTATAGGCAGACTTTCCTGCCGAATCATGCTTTCTGACAAACTCAAACTGAAATTGGACTACAATCCCGTAAAAATTAAACGAATCACTCACATTATATATATAATGGGCCTTTTTGTTCATACCCTCTTCAATGTTGGATACAAGCTTAAATTTTACTTTAAAACTTTTTGACAACTTTGGTTAGGGGAGTGCCGGGGTTTGGTGTTTCAATTCATGTTGTTCTGCACTCTAGATCGTCTCTTTATTAAAATCTAGAAATATTTTACTGAAAGAAGGTGGCCAAATATAACTTTTTAGTGTTGCTCACCTATCTTTGTCTGTGCGTTCAGCAGATCTCCTTTAACACGTTGAGTTCTTCCTTTCTCGCTTTCAACCTCAGCTGCCAAAACGCTCTTCTGTCTTTGGGCGCCCTCAAGTTGACATTCCAACTTGGCAATGTCTCCCTTGGCTTTTCCAAGCTTGCTATCAAGTTCTGCATTATCAATTTCAAGCCTGAAGATCAATAGAAAAAGAAAGTTTGGTAACATTAGCTTGTAATCAAAGGATAAAAATTAAGCGTCACTCAATTCAGTTGTTTAATTCAACTCAGCACTAGACATTATTTTTTGTTCAACTTTTGTATCATGTACATTGTATTGATTACATCATCATCATCATCATCATCATCATCATTAGACGCTGTAGATTGCACGGCGTTCACTAGGTGTCTCCAATGTGCGCAGTCTTGGGCGTTCTCGATGTTTTTGAAATCCTTGGGTGATTACATAAATAAACTCAATTATTACTTTTGTTTTTCATTCTATATTGAACTGAAAAAATTGCTACACAGTAATAAGATATAAAAACCTTAACGCGAGGCAAAAGTAACAATCTCACTAACTCAACGCGTATATGTAAACATGCTGTGAACCTAAAAAGTGGCGAACAGTGTCCACAATTGTGAAAGTGGTTCATTCATAATATACGTGGTTACCTATGAACAAGTTCATCTAGCTCTTGGTCTTTCTTTCGAAGAAGAGTGTTTTCATCCCTAACATTCTCCAACTCTTTGGCAGTTTCATCATCGAACGGACTACACTCCACTGCACTCTCTACGTTCACCTGGATAGCGGGCTCAATAGTTACGTGGCGCATCTGGTCTTGGACAGCCTGCTTGATAGTTACGGCAGTAAATATGTGTACGTAATTGTATCGGTGATTATGGAAATTAGAGCAAAACAAAAAGGAGTTGGGAAAAGGACTAAATTCTGAGTTCTTAAGGGAAAACAGTGGAAATTTAAACAATTTACAAAGACTAAAAAATTTGATTGGAGATTTGCGTGAAATAAAATTATTACATGGAAATGATGGAAACGTTAGAGCCATATTTAGGGCGACTTAAGGGAGAGAAGACCTCGAAAAAGTACTGTTAGAAAACATATGAATAAGGATATAAAAGGAAATTTTAATAAATACTACAGAGAAGGATAAGTATTAAGGCAAAGTTAAGAGAAATTTGAAAATCAGTAGTTGGTAACTATATATTAGTCACACCTGATCAGTAACAAGAGAAAAAGTACTGTTTTGGCAACTTTGTTACTAATTCGTTTCTTTCCTTTGTAAACTTTCTGTTGCAGTCATTCAGCTTAATGATATAAATACTATTTTATTTTAATTAGTTCATTTTTCTATTATTATTTTTATTGTTATTTTACAGAAGACTATCATTTGATAGTTAATATATTTTTATGTACGGAAACAGGGATCTTAGCTCCCAACTGAAGCTCAAATTTTCCTTTTTGCCTTCAAATGTTTTCACATAATATTATCAATAGTATACATGAAGAATTACTCGATTCTGCTTAGCTGAGAGTAGTGCAGTTTAAGTGTAACAGCAGTGCAAAAAGTATAACAGTGTAAATAATTTAAATATGGTAATTCTGGATTATAATTTGCTGAAAGACAATGAGAAATTTTCTTAGCCAATGACATTAAGTAAAACAATGACAAAAATTGTGTACGGAAACTTTGAAAAAAAAGTTTTCTCGAGTGCGAAAAAAATGCCTTCTTTCGGCACTTTCTCCACGCGAATGTTTTCATGTTTATATTATGAAAAGTAATCATATGATTTTTCTCATTCAATTTGAATTTAATTTGCCCTTGTGAGTTTTTCAAAAAGCTTGAAATGTGGCTCGTGCAATTTAAGTTTTTTGAAACATTCATGCACTCGTGCAAATTAATTCCAAATTGAACTCGAAACCGTATGATTACCTATTCTAATATTATGGATTTAATTTTAGTGTGCTGCTTGTGTATTTTACCTCAAGTTGGTGAATATTGGTCCGTAACACGTCTAAATCAGACTCCAAAGTGTTGATTTTGTTACGAAGAGTTTTCTCTTGTTTCGTCATGTTTGCAATGGTGATCTTCGATTTTTCGTTGTTATCCTCCGATTTACGCAAGTCACGTAGCACATTCTGGAGCTTTCGCTGTAGAAAATAGTAAAAAAAAGTTTCTTATTTCACTAGAAGCCTTCAAAAATAGCTTTTGACATCTAAGGGAGAACGCAACTGTAATTTTGTGCTGTGGCATAATAATAATAATAATAATAATAATAATAATAACAATAATAACAATAATAATAACAATAATAATAATAATAATAATAATAATAATAATTCATTAAACAATAATTTTATTTCAAACTAT
>JANCMA020079141.1:0-15457 GCA_024336925.2 Zoanthus solanderi | reverse complement strand
GATATTTCAGTTTATTTTGCTTTCAAATAGTAAAACTAGAGCGCCAGTTCTCAGTACTTGCAGAACTCAGTTCTGTCATCCTCAAGCTTTTGTTTTGCTCGTTGGCACTTAGCAATAGCTATTACTAGTCTAATCAATTAGAAGTTGCTTAGGCCCTGTTTATATGTCGCATTAGAGATGAATTTAATTCACCCGAATTTAATTCCAGCAATTTACTTCAACTGTAAAGCAATGTATAAAATGAACTGAATTGCTGCTGTTATTTAAGTTCATCCAGACATTTTATGTGGCCCAGACTGATTAAACTTTGGAAATGCATGTCACTTTATATATCACTTTAAAGTCGCATCCCAAATTCCTACGCTGTTGCCTCACCAGAGCAATCTTTAGCTATACTGCCTCTTTGAATGCTGCCATGTTGTTTTTAGAGATTCTGCACTGATAAAAGTAAATGCAGGCACAAAACGACATCGAAATTATATTCGACATCTAAAATGAACTGACATCTCTTTCTCATCCGGATGAAAAAAAATTCATCAATTAAATATGAGCCATTAAATGCGACGTATAAATAGGGACTGAGAAACACTGAGTCACTTCTTATTTGTTCGTGATTTTAGCCAGTCATGCTTGTTGTAAGAAGCCGTGGGTCACTCCAAGAGCATTCATAAGATATCTGTAATTTTTTTAAGGTTAAGTTATTTGGTAGTGACTCCCTAACTAGTATATTTATTTAAATAACTTATGTTGAAGTAAACTATAATAGGAACAGTTGGTTGTCTGATGAACATGAAAGAAAATTGCAAACATCAAGTGAAACTGAGGGTCTAAGCAGCCTGAAGTTTTAGCTCTTGTTAACAGAAATATGATTTACATGCTTGTGGTGATTTTGTAGGACATGGTGTGAAGTTACCATCTGAAGAACAGCGGCGAAGACAAAGTGCTAGTGCAAGGAGATCAACTGCATCAAAACCTCAGCCATCACCACATGGCACCTTGACAAAAAAAGTACCTCCCTTACGAAAAACAGTGAAGAATTTACCACCACCTCCAGTTCCACCCCCATCAATTCCATCTGTCCCACCACCTGCTGTGCCAACCGTCCCACCAGATGAAAGTGCTTATGAAGTTCCTCCTGTGAGCTCAGCTAGTCCTTCACAGGACACTAACTCACCTTGGGTTCATACTCCAACAGTGCCACCACCTCTTGCCCCACCTTTACCAAATGTGACAAATCATAACCCTATCCCCTCTGTGCCAGCACCTCCTGTTGTTATGCCCCAAGTACCACCACCACCTCCTCCCTCAGTACCAACTGTCACTTTACCACCCCCTGGTAAGTGTTTAACAGATTGTGATGTTAATCAATAGTATTAAGTTAACTGTACTTAACAAAAAATATTATAAAGTGCTTGAGTGGTAACTTCAGGTTTCATAGTTGTCTTAAATTCCTTGCAAGCATATGAATTTTCTTTTAATAGTTAGTGCTTTTGTCAAAGCTATGAAAGAGTTTGATAACACTCTTTCATTGTACAGGGATGTTCTTCCCTAATAACTCTTCACCCTTTTGCTTGTTTGTTTGTTTGTTTGTTTCTTCGATTAAAAATATGTTTAAAAGTTTATACGAATATATTCACTGACTTTTTTCAAAATTTGTTGGGTCAGTTGGTCAGAAAAACAAAACAAAAATAAAACCCTTGTTATTGCATTAGACAATTCATCTGTTATTTTATCTGAGCATGCATGCCTTATGTTTGTTAGATGTGATCAGTTCATCAGCGAGTGGTCAAGGTGATGATGTTTATGAGGATATGGATGCTGAGCACATTCAAAATGCGGGTAATGTTAACTCTGTTTTACCTTCATCAGATGTGATTCCTTCTCTTCATCTCGGAAAGGATGATGACACTTACGAAAATATGAATGGCGATAACCCAAAGACTGATGGTAATGCCAAATCTAATGCTGCTACTAATTATTTAATTAAGTATAATTATTATTAACTAAAGCCATTTAATCGTGTCTGGAAACTGTATTGAATCCATTGTATATATCATTCTTTTTTGCAGAATCAAAAACATTTAAGGAAATCTTTTCTAACATTCAGTGGTTACAACTGTTGAAATGGGCAGTCCCAGGATTGTTGTACTTCTTTGATAACTTACTTGGCTTTTACATCTTAGTCCACCTCCCCCCAGTAAGTATGTAAACAAAGCTTTGTGATGCTTACAAATTTCTGTTCACTTTTACCAATAAAGAAACAATTTAACTCCAAAATTCAAGCCCAAAGCAAGCTATAAAAGGTAGGAAACAGGAACATGGATTAAATAGTTAATCCTGGGTTAGCACTAATTGGGTTTTGAGAAACCAGCCCCAGAAGTGTAACAACCTTGTGTTATGCATGCAAGTAAAACTTGGTATTAGATGACTGCCTCAGAGTGTTCGTATCCAAAATAGTCTTCTGTCTCGTTTTAATGGTTTTCTGGTTTTGGACAAAAGCCTCTTCCTGGCTGTTCATTACCATTGTATGACTTTTTATTTCCAGGAAATGTGATCATAAACAGCCCAAACTTTCTGCTCTGTTAACTACAGTACAATCCTTGACTCTGACCAATACTGCTTATGAAAGTCATCTTTGTCAACCCTATATAGTCTTTGTTTGTTTTTGAAGCTTTCCATATCTTCAAAGAAATTACATTTATATGTATTTCATGCTTTTATGGTTTGCAATACATGTTTTAGTCAGTTCTAGTAAAGCAACAAAGTTATTTTAAAATTTTCAATTAAATCAACGCGAGATAAATCTGATTCTACAAGTTGAAGGTAGTAGCGAAAGCAATGAAGGAGGTGGCTGAGCGAGAACTGAGAGAGCTGAGTGAGCATCCAAACAAGTTGTTTAAGCTTGTGAAGTCAATGAAAAAGGATGGGAAAGATGTTGAGGGAGGAAGATGTATAAGAGGTAGCGATGGTAGGCTGAATTTCAGTGAGAAATTTATAGGGAAAGTGGAAAGAGCACATGGGAAGAATTATGAATGAGGAGAGAATGAGTGAGATCAGAAGGTGAAAGCAGTATTGGTGGAAGGGCCAGTTGAGAGAGTTAGTCAGGAAGAAGTGCTAAAAGCGATTAGGGAAATGAAAGTGGGAAAAGCTGTTGGACTCTCGGAAGTAAGTGCTGAAATGATAGTGGCGAGTGGGGAGATCGGGATTCGTGTGATGGTGGAGCTGTGTCAGGGTGTGTTGGATGGAAGAGGAATGCCGGATGATTGGGCACTGAGTGTTGTGGTACCAATTTTCAGGAGGAAAGGGGATGCAATGAATTGCATGGCGTATAGGTGAGTGAAGTTGCTAGAGCATGTAATGAAGATAGTAGAAAAGGTGCTAGAGAGGAGATTACGGCGTATGGTAAAAGTGAACGAGATGCAGTTTGGTTTTATGCCAGGCAAAGGAACGATAGATGCAATGTTCATTCTGAGGAGGCTGGAATACTTAGACAAGGAGAAGAAGTTGTATATGTGCTTCGTTGATCTGGAGAAGGCATTTGACAGGGTCCCGAGGAAGGTATTGGAGTGAGCAATGAGGAAGAAAGGTATAACAGAGGTAATGGTGAGAGCAGTGATGAGCTTGTATGAAGGTCCAAAGACAAGAGTCAGAGTTGGACTAGAGTTGTCCGAGGAGTTTGAGGTGAAAGTTGGTGTGCACTGGGTCAGGGATCCGTGTTGTCTCCGTTGGTTTTTGCAATCGTGGTTACGGAGAAAGTGAAAATGGTTTGATAAGTGAGATGTTGTAGGTGGATGACTTGGTTCTGACGAGTGAAACGATGGAGGGACTAAGTGAGAAGTTCTGGAAATGGAAGGAGGCATTCAAGAGCAAGGGGCTAAAGTTGAACCTCGGGAAGACAAAAGTGGTAGTGAGTGGGGCAGTAGGTGAAGTGTCTAAGAAAGGTAGATCCATGTGGTATTTGTGGGAAGCGAGTAATGGCAACTTCAGTGTTGTGTGTGAAATGGGGGAAATGGATCCATGGAAGATGCGCGAAAGTAAAGAGGGTAACCCCAAGGTTGGGAAGGGGTTTTGTGTGTGGAAGATGCAAGCAAGTTGATGGATTAGTAGAACTGGTGGAGGAGTTGTGTGAAGAGGTGTAAACAGTGAGAGGTTTCTGTTATTTGGGGGATAGAGTGAATGCAAGTGGTGGTTGCGAAGCAGCTGTAGCAGCAAGAGCAAAAGTTGGGTGGGTGAAGTTCAGGGAATGCGGGGAGTTGCTGAACCCAAAAAGGTTCTCGTTTAAGATGAAAGGAATGGTTTATTGCAGTAGTGTAAGATTGGTTATTTTATATGGGTGTGAGACATGGTGTTTGAGGGAGAATGAGACCGAGAGAGCAATGGTGAGGGCAATGTGTGGTGCAAAACTGATGGAGAAAAAGAGGACAGAGGCTCTAATGGAGATGTTGGGATTGAGGGAAACTGGTTCAGATGGCAAAGGCGAATGGAGTGAGATGGTACGGACATGTGTAGAGGAGGGATGATGGGCATGTTTGAGAAAAGCGTTGGAGTTTGAAGTGAAGGCAAGAGGAAGCGAGGACGACCAAAAAAGACGTGGAAGACGCAAGTGAAGAAGGAGAGCAAGAGTGTTGGTTTGCAGAAGGAGGATGCCTTAAATCGAGCCAGATGGAGAGTGCGAGTTGGAGAGATTGTTGTTAGAGTGGGGTAAATCTGGCCACTCCCGTTTACGGGGATAAACCCAGATCAAAATTGGATGATGATGATGATGATGATGATGATGATGATGAATATCTGACAACAATCAGCCATCAGAATTAAGTTTTTTGTTTCTCTAATTAAACCCCTTCATCTTGTACATTTCTGTTGCAGGCTGTATATTCACTATTGGGAAATTTTGTTATAATATCTACAGCAGTTCTGTTCCGTGTTGTTTTGAGGTGAGATAGTTTATGAGAAAGGTCTACCTAAGAGACGCTGCAATTTTTACCTTCATTTTGGATTTCTAAAAGTTACTTTGTGTTTTACTGTGATGTAAAATATTTTAGTTATATGCTGATTAGTGGAAACTAGATAAAGATTTCAGTCCATCATTTTAATTAAAAATCTGAGTATTTTTGTTGTTCAATTTTTGTATTGAGGCGGGTTGTCACTGTACTAAAAATGAACCAGTTCTTCCATACATATGTAAAGAATTTCTTTTTTAAAGCAGTCGAATTTGCCACTACACTAAGTAAAACAAACCATTGAGTTCTGCGGGTAAGTTTATAAATGAAAGATGACTTATAAAAAATTGTTGGTTACTGGACACTCTGTACCAAAGACACTTTATACCAGAAATACTTGCCAAAAGTAAAGCAAGTAAGATCCTAAACATGTCCAACTCTGGATTACACATTTTATCTGAATAAACTTCATTTTTTTAATCTTAAGATACAAATTAGAATTTGCAGGAAACTCGAGGTATGAAGTGTTGTGAGACTTGGTTCGAAGTTTCTTGAGACTTGTTACCAAATTTCTTAAGACTTGGTACAAAGTCTTTTAAGACTTGGTATGAAGTGTCTAAAGATTTTGTACAAAGCGCGATTTGGTTCGAAGTGTCTGGTATGAAGTGTCTGGTAACCCTTATAATTATACTGATCAACATGTCCATGCAGGTGACCAGGTACATATCCCACATTTATGTTTTCTTTTCTTTCCGACAGGAGGAAGCTTTCTCAAGTTCAGTGGGCAGCTCTAATGATTTTGTTTTTATCAATTATGGCGTTGTCACACCAGCAACATAACACAGGCAGTCACCATGCACATCGCATTATAAACCATATACCAAATACAGTTAAAAATGAAAACCCATCGCAAAAGTTTTGCCACAGTTTCACTGGAGAGGTAAAGAATGCTAGCCAGTCTACTGTGGCAAGTGGTGACATAAAGTCATTGTGGGGGTTTAAAATTAGCACAGGTTGTCTCTTAGCTTTACTGCAGTGTCTCCTGTCATCTTCAGCAAATATTTATAATGAAAAAATTTTCAAAGAGGACACTGGTTTTGAAGAAAGTATATACGTCCAAAACACCAAGCTATACATGTTTGGAATTGTCTTCAACTCTGTAATACTTTTCATGCACTCTGAATTCCGTTCACATGTTACAAACTGTGGATTTTTTTATGGATACAACATTCATGCGAGCCTGCTGATCATTTGCACAGCGGCATTTGGACTCACGGTTGCATTAATTCTCAAGTTTCGAGATAACATGTTCCAAGTAATGTCTTTTCAGCTGACTAATGTACTCGTCATTACCTTGTCATTGATGTTTTTTGATTTCAGTCCAACTTTGGACTTCTTCCTCAATGCCCCAATTGTACTCCTCGCAATATTTGTGTATCATAGTACAAGGCGAAAACAGGACAAAGTCAAAGGAGATTCACTAGGGGATTACGAGTCTGTTTCTACAGATAACGAGATTCAAGCCCGTGATCCTTGACATCAGATTGTTTCTGTTATTTTTTACTTTTATAGTTTTCCTTTTACTTTTCTGTCTCAAACTTTTGAATTTACAATTTGCCACGTTTATTTGTGTGTCCGTCTTAGCAAGTGCTTTTTGTCCTTATGAGCTGCCGATGAGTGACTGTACGCTCACAAATGGAAGATACTCATGTAAATCATTCTTGAAGATACAACACAGAGTCTAATGATCAGTTGATTTTAGTGCTTTACAAGAAGTTGCTTTGCTTGAAGTCAGCTCGATCTCACAGGATTCATTTTAATGTCTCTAGGTGGACAAGACAGGGACACATTTATTTAGCATCTCCAGAAAGTAGCTGCATTCCCGATCTTACGATTTGCATGGATGTTCATTTGAACCCAGGATAGGAAACAGTGAAGTCCATGGCTAGAACCAGAACAAGAACGCCGTTTATTCACCTGCACAAAATACAGTATATGCTAATAATGCAGCTATCTCTGGTTTAGCAAATTCAAAAGATCTTTTTCATTATGGCTTTTCTACTTTAAACAGATCATGGTCTATGCTTTTATCTTTTTATCAACGTTGTTTCACACCAGCTGGTGTTAGAATCGCGACACCCTACAGAAGATCGAGGGCAGGGAAACGCGTAAAAGAGAAGATAAAAAAACTTCAAAATAAACATAAAATTCATAATCACTAATCCAAGTGTTCATAAAGTTCTCTCATAATACTGAAACTGCTCTTCTCGAAGTTCAAAATAATATACTTCAAGCTCTTGATACTGGAAACTCCATCATCCTCGTACTCTTGGATTTTTCTGCAGCATTTGATACTGTCAATCACTCCAAACGCCTTTCAAAACTGTTTCACCGCTTTGGTATTAGTGGCCGTGCACTCAAATGGTTCGAATCTTATCTGTCTCACAGAAAACAGTTTGTACGTATCGATGGTTGTGACTCTACGATGAGAGACCTGGAGAGAGGCATCCCCCAAGGGTCTGTACTGGGTCCCCTGCTATATTCACTAAACACCGCCCCATTAGCTGACAACGCAAAACACCACAATGTTCGCTATCACTTCTTTGCTGACGCCATCCAGCTCTATGTTTCATTTAAAGTAGACATCCAGCTCTATGTTTCATTTAAAGCAGACATCCAGCTCTATGTTTCATTTAAAGCAGACATCCAGCTCTATGTTTCATTTAAAGTGCGTGATGCTAGTGATCTATTTTCTGTAAAGGAGTCCGTTCAGAAATGCTTAGGTGATATTAACTACTGGATGCTAGTTAACGAACTAAAACTCAAAGACAAAACTGAAGTTATATTAATCAACTCTCCATATTGCACCAACCTCGTTCCCAGGGCTTTTCCCTATGTTGTGGGTGCAACACCTAGACCATGTCCAAGTTGGAAATGAACAAATTGTACCTACTATATCTGCTAAGAACCTTGGAGTAGTCTTGCACAAATATGCACGACTAGAAGATCATATCGAGTCAGTCTGCAAATCCTCCTACTACCCCTTAAGGAACATATATGCAATTAGGCATTATCTCTCAAAAGACTGTCTCCAAATCATTATTCACGCTTTCATCACCTCAAGGCTCTCTGTTTTATGGCTCACCCGACTACACGCTACGGAAACTGCAATGCATACAGAACACTGCTGCTGGTCTCCTTACTCACACTAATAAATATGACCATATCACTCCTGTCCTGATTGATCTACACTGGCTTCCGGTTCGCTTTCGCATTCAATTCAAAATCCTCCTCCTGGTATATAAAGCACTTAATGGCAACAAACTACTTGCAGTCCCTCGTACTAAACTTAAAACGATAGGAGATCGCTCCTTCAGCGTCGCTGGACTCGGACTCTGGAATGAGCTACCCAAAGATATTAGAGACTCTAAAAACATTGAACATTTTAAAAAATTACTTAAAACATATATTTTTAACATTTTTATTCTTAATAGCTCTTAGTTAGGTAATATTTTAAGCTTTTATAGGAAACATTGTAATTTCACACTTAAAACGCGTCTTTTTATCTTTTTTAACAGGTCGTTAAAACTTTTATACTAAATTTTACTTTTATTTTTTGTTTGAGTAACTTGTAAAGCACCGTGAACTCTTAGGATATGAGCGCTATAGAAGACTTATTATTATTATTATTATTATTATTATTATTATTATCATCATTACAATAAAAACATAAAACATAAAAACTACAAAACTTGCTGTTAGAAACAATTTACTATTTTAAAATGAAAAGATTGATGAGGTTAAAGCAAACACCAAAACAACATCAACAGGGATAATGGATCAAAATTCCTCACGGAATTCTCAGTTTTTTCGATACGGCAATGATCAAAATTTTCAACCGGCTAAAGCTGATTAAATTTTGTGCTTCACATAGTCGTGCACGCACTTTTTTAAAAAAAAACAATGCAGATAGCATTGTATATGTGATATATCGACACGTCGTGATTGTACATGAATGGCGAAATTTACTGAGGAGTTGTCAAAGTTTCTCCCATGAACATACCTCCTCAAGCACCTCTCAGGTAACTTGGGAGAACGGTGTTCTGGTCCTTTGGCGGACTTGCAAGGCTCGTTTATGAGGCCAAGGTCAACTGAACTGATCGAGTTTGGTTTTGCTGAATACGGCTAATTTGTTTGACATTCTTCACTGCTTTTCCAGCGGGTTGTTGGCTTGTCAACATTATTGCAATTGTTCATGTTTTCCGACATCTGTTTCTAAAACTGAGGTTCAAGTAGTCGACGGCGAGTAGTCACTAAATTTAGCGGGTTTTTTCGTCTCTCTGAAAACTGGAATTCAGGCTCAAAATTTGGAAATTTTTCCTTTTAAAAAGTAAATTTAGAGTCTACCGTCTACAATTTTTTAGTTTGTTTGGTTAAATTCAAAAGGACGCTTTCGTTTCATGTTTGCGTTAAAGACAGTTCACAAAATCCCCACCCTTTTATCTATCCAATCAGCGTAGTGCTTTTAACAAAACTTTGGGTATTCCACAAGAACTACCTACTGTAGTTAACCAATCAGTACGCGCGTTTTATGGTGAGCTATGCGATTCAAGTAGAAATCTAGTCACTATCTATCGCAAAATACTGCATTCTGATTGGCTACAGTACTCTATCTATCTGGGCCCAGTTCCTCAATACCCGATTAGTGCTACTCCAGGGTTAAATTTTTAATCCATGTTCCAGTTTCCTACCTTCTATAGCTTGCTTTGGGCTGGAATTTTGGAGTTAACATGTTTCTTTATTGCTAAAACTGAACAGTATTTTGTAAGCATCACAAAGCTTTATTTATGAAAAAATTAGCCTTTAAATTTTGTCTTAATCCAGGATTAAGTTAATCGGAGTTTTAAGAAACTGGCCCCAGGTGATAGTGTCTATGATATGTAAACAAGTAATGCAATATGGCGTTTCTTTCCGGCTTTCCAGACGTTTCGGAAGAGAACTTAGACGCTCTTATTCAAAAAGTAATCCTTGAGAAAATTAAAATTAAATATGGTATAAAAAATTTCAAATATAAGGAAAAAATGAATTTGAAGTATCAATTTGACAGTTTCATTTGACGAATAGTCGCTGGTGTCTCAGTATCGGTTTTTTGCATTTATAAGTTCAATAATTGTTTATCAGAAGATATCGTTCTTTTGTTTCTTCAGAGATTTCTACTAAAACGAGCTCGTATTCTACTTGTTAATTAATTATGAATTAACGAATATAAATCTCGCACTCCCTCGCTAATGTGGAGTTTTAAAATGTTCCCTATTTTGTGTCTGCACTTCAATTGTGGGAGTTATTTTTCTTAAATGTAGCCAATGCTCCCTCCACCAGCAGATAATCTGTTTGAATGCAATCCGGAATTGTGCAGCCCGTATAGCATATATCCAGGGATTCACTGACGAGTTAAACATGCAGATCAAAAATATCCACACCCAAGGTCCCCTTAGGCGAATTTTGGCGCAAAAGTCTGTGTAGTTATATATTGCTTCAAGAGTCCCAACTATGAAAGCTGGGGTCCAGCATAAAAGAAAGATCGCAATGATTATGGCAACTGTTATGCTGGCCTTCATATTCCGCATTGAAGTCGTGGTTTCTTGGGCTTGATATGATGAAAAGTTTTTGGCAATTCGGCGGGCTTGGATCCTCGCTATTTTAAATATATGATAATAACTGTAGCCAATAATTGAAAACGGAATAAAGACTACTACACCTCCAGCTACAAGCCACACATTGGGTAGATCAAAAGGATCGCTGAAGAAAAGGCGACAACACCCGAATGAGATAGCGAACACCCAGATGAGCAGAATTGCGAGCAGACATCGTCGCTTCGTCATATACTCGGCGTATACAAATGGAGACCGGATGGCGAAGTAGCGGTCAAAACTTACTGCGCACAAACTGTAGGTTGAGGACCCCAGAGTAAGTATTGTAAAAAGTTCGACACACTTCCCCCATTCAGTTCGGTCTTCCGGCCACTCGCGCCGAATGAGTCTTGCCGACCACAGGGGACCCATAACTAAGCCAACAAATAAATCTCCAAATGCTAAAGACGCTAAGAAGTAATTTGTTGGTTTGTGAAGCTGTCGATATCTGTAGATTGCGATCAATACCAACGCATTTCCTGCTATTGAAATGAGAGAAAGAGCGAAACACAGTGCAAGTTGCAAGTATATTACATGATCAGCGGGGTCAACATCACACCGTGTAATGAGTTCTTCTTGCGTCGTTTGGTTGCGCATCATTTCACTCACATGTTCTTGATACTGAGTTGTCGGTTTACGAGAACGCGTCGTGTCAGCAAAACCCCTCTGAAACGAAAGCAAAAAAGATAGTTTTAAAGGGTTGAATGAAGCTGAGATACCGTGTAGAAATTTAACAATTTCGAAGATTGCAAGACGTATTCAGCTGAAGTAATACCAAACATTAACCAATAACAATATACGCTGTGTGTTAACAGCGGGAAAATTCGTGCCTAAGCATAGTATACAGTTATCGCGCACACCGACGATTGGCCCAGCCATATTTCAAGATTTTCAAAATAAACATCCTAACTCTTTTCGTCACTGTTTACTTGTTGGACATAAGTCGCTATTTGTAAAGTTTGATGATTACAATTTATTTTTTTATTGAATAGATATCGAACACAATTTGATTTTTTTTTTGTTTAGCTAGATACAAAAACCAGTGAATTACAGCAGGTCTTTCATCCAACCAATCAAAAGGACGCTATAAATCGGCAGCCGATTTACGCGCCAAAACATAGTGCTCGCTTGCCGTAAATACCGCACAAGTTAACGATTGGCTATTTCCATTCAAGATGCGCCAATCAAAAATATTTAAAACAAATATCATAGTTCTTTTTATTTACACATATCAATATGCAGTTCGAGACATAATTAAAATAAACATTGTTAAGGATAACTTTCGTATTGTTCGTTTTAATTCATTAAAGGAAAAAAATTGACGCCCAACACAACATAATTTTTGTTTAAGTTAAAAAAGACATACACTTAAAATTCTTTGGTATATAATACACGCTTTTTTACAAGAACCAGTAAATTTTTCCGAAGCTCATTGTTCTCAACTTTTTGGCTACTTCAGCCTCAGTTGTTGTAATTATTTCTGTGAGCGGTTTGAAGTGATGAGAAATCAGAAGGAAAAGACAAGGCATTGAAAAACAATGCCGATCGTCTGTATACGTGTATCACTTGGGGAAATGGGAAACGGTGCTTCTGTTTTTATAATGTGCGCATTGCGAACGTAAATTACAAGATTCAGTAAAGTTTCAACTATAAACATTTTCACTTTTTTTCAGTCTCAGTCTGGGCGTGTTCTTAATTATTGGCTAATTAGAGCTTTATTGTTCTTATAAAGTTGTTCTTATAAAAAAAGCGTGTATTAGACTACATTTTTTCATGTATATAGGGCCGTTTCTCACTCGTACCCATGCTCATTTCACTGACGTAGTGAAATGAGCCTGGGTACGAGGTTGTTCTCACTCATTTGCCTAAATCGTACAACTCGGGGGTTTTCGGCCCACGAGACCTACTAGTACTAGGTGTTATATCTTTATAGCAAGTAATTTTCTTAATGACATATTTTTGTACCAGGTCTGGACAGCAAGCAGCTTTGTTTGGTTGAATTTAAACTGAGTCTAGAGTGAACTCGCAGCAACACATTCTCGTCGCCAGATCCCAACGTTTCTCTTAGCCGGCGGAGCGTTCGCACGAGAAAACATATTTTGTCGTGCCTAGGCGTCGCCGGCTAAGAGAAACGTTAGGATCTGGGGACAAGAATGGGACTGAGTTGGAAGAGCCTCGCGCGCATTCAAGGAAAAGAGAAATGTAGGCTTTCGGCTATTGCTTCGTGTAGAGGACAAAGATTTAAGCAAGCTTTTTGATTGGTTGAATTAAGGTTTGGGAAAGATTCCTCTTTTCTTTGATTGGCTCAAACGATTTGTGCCCTCTACACGAACTCAATGTCAGGCTTTCGTAACAGATAAAACACTAAAGCCTGCTTCACACTAACGACGTAAGCGCAAGCGCAATCGCAACCGCAAGGACCTTCTCACTAGAGCACAAGCGACGCAAGCAAGGTGGGTACGTATGCGCAAGAAAACAAAATTTTGTTTTTTTTGTGCTTGGCTTGCGATTGCGCTTACGTGTTGTCGCTTTGCACTAAAACATTTCTGAGAAAAGCTCAATCGTAAGCGCAAGACAAGAACAAGAAAAACAAAATTTTCCCTTTTTGCGTTTGCGCTTGCGATTACGTTTTCTCGCTTCACACTAGATTTTTCTTGTGTTGCGACTGCGATTGCCCTTGTGCTTACGTCGCTAGTGTGAAGCAGGCTTCAAGCTTGCTTCTACCTCAGCTGGCTTTTCCATCCAATTAACAATTAAGAAATAGTACGTATATATATAGTTAGACCTCCTCATGATCACAGTTCCTTAAAAGTAATCAAGTTTTTTCAAAAACGTAGCCGTGCTAACATTGACCAGACACAGGGGTTGGTAAGTTTAATTATCATCAGATCGCAACTGATTTGCATTTTAAAAATAGTAGAAGGCAGCTTGTTGTTTTTTCTGAGTCAACATTTTTCTAGATTTTACGCTAAATCGAAAATCAGTAAAATGCTTTAATCCTATACCTATATACGCATAACGCGAAAATTAATTCATTTTCTTTTTTGAAATATATTTATCACTCCTTACTTTAAAAAAGATCAATATATAAATATATTTTCTCATATCCTTAATAAATACGCATATGAAAAGCACAGCTTATAAACTTTCTTATAAGCTACGTATTTTCAATGTAAAAGAATACATCTGAATATACCAAAACACAACAGTTTCAAAACAGTAATTTTGCTTTGCTAGAAAATTATTTTCAAGACACTGCTTACTTTTTTTGGCTCCTGTTGTCTTAGCTTCTTCACCGGCATGAACAATCGGTTAACAATCTTGATTTCACTGAACTTTTTCAGTCAGAACGCACACTTTACTCCAATTTAATTTCGACAGCTGAAACACTAAAACATATTATTATTTATTTAATGCTGATATATTTGCAATCACATTTTTCATGGATTATTTAATTTTAAAGTAAATTAGGATCCTAAAGCAAAGTAATAATTCCTTTTAAAACAACGGCGGAATACCTTTTATCGCAAAATTAAAAACAATGAGCTTTGCTGACGGAGTGAGGAAGAAAACATTTTTAAAAACCTAAGCTTAAGCGTAAGACCGAAAAATAAAAGGATATTTCAGTTTCAAAAAAGGAGAAATAAGAAACACTTATTATACTTTAATGTAACTTTGCGTGAAACCGAAAAACTGCAAATGAGTGAGAAGCATAAATGAAGAAGTTTATTTTAAAACTAAGGGCGAACGAATTGCTTATGTGACAGAAGCCTACAGTCAAAGTCAAAGGAGTTTGCTTATATTTTCTTCATTTTTGCAAATATTCAAGTTGAGTTTTGAGTATGTTTTGAAACCATAGTAAGAGTGTTATTAAAAACGTCAAGTTTTACCATTAAGTAAACATTTCGACATTTTAGTTTAAAATAGAAAATATATTTCGTTTTTCCTTTTAAAGATGTTTTCGTTTTTATTATTTAAAAAACGGAAATGTTATCGGTTGTTTTTCACATCAGTAATGGGCCAATTTTTATTAAGGCCAATTTTAAAAACTTTTGTAACGTTTTTATATATATTTTTATGTATATTTTGCTATTGTTAATGTTCTTATTTAGAGCGATATTACTTATAAATAACGTAAAGCATTGGCAATACTTTGTAAATTAGTCATGCCAATAAAGCAACTATTCATTCATAACAACTTTGGGCTTTGAAACGTTTTGTGCTCAATTTAACGGTTGTTTTAAGAATTACTGAAAAAGATGTTTTTACACTGAGTTAGCACAAGGTATCCGCAGGGTGTCAACAAAGTGTGGACCCTCCATTTGGACCACCTTTTCGACAACCTTTTGGACCCCCTTATGGATCACCTTTTAGACCCTTAAATTTTTTTCGAAAATATCTAGAAAACAATAAAAAATAATAAATATGCACATACCTGTACTTGTAGAGTGTGCAGTGTGGTTCACGTCGCTTAATCAATCAAGTGTCCTCATTAAGCCAACGGCGACTCAAAATTACCGTGGCGAAATAAAAACCTCTCACACAGGCAGCCCAGACTATCACTCAGTGCTGCAAGCTAAACATATAGAACACCACAATTACAAATATCACGAACAATTCTGTAATAATATTAATAAAGCACAATCTTCTATGTTGAACTCTTGGTCTTTGGCCATCGTAGCTTAACTAAAAATATAACACAAACAGCTGTGATAAACATTTTAAAAGCGTGCATTTTATGCTTGACGTTTTGTACGCTTGTCAACATACATTTTCAAAAGTATAACCGTTACAATTTTTGAAGAAAAAATATAAATAGATTTTCAA
>JANCMA020079042.1:0-15460 GCA_024336925.2 Zoanthus solanderi | reverse complement strand
ATGAATTTTTTACTTTGTGCTTCATTGGCATGACAGAACGGAAGATTAATGTTTATTTTGCGACGATCATCGAACCATTGTGTTGGAATAATAGTTTCTTCTGTGTTTGGGCGTTCAAAATTCTGAATAGTATTCATAACGAATTTGTACGGATAGCCAGCTTTAAGAAAAGTTTTCTTGATTGATAGAATTTCTTGGGGCCAGTTTGATGAGTGAAGAGCGCTTAAGAAAGAATTTCTAAGAGATTAACTGGCGGCGAATGAAGTTTTAATTACATGACACTAAAAAACCCTTTTGGGGAATCGTCATTAAGAATTTATTTATTTAACATTTAATGACCCTAAACTTGGAATACATGAGTGCGCTTTATATTAATTTTGAACATCAACTGCTTGCTGTACTGCACAACCTGCACAATATGACAAAAATGTTATTCATGTTTGTTTTGGATTTATTTAAAATCTGTTTAAAAGTTGACCCAAATGTGAAGTGAGCTATTCTTTTAAAACAATTATTTATCAAAAACTAACAAAATTTTGTCCAAACACCCTAGACAGTCCATTTCATGATCATCTGTAGTAAAAAAATCAGAATACTGAAATCACTTATTTCTTGCATTTTCTAATAAAATTAAGTTACAAGTCAAAAATAATTTCAAAATAAAGTAACTGACAAACATTCAAGTGCAATCGTCTTTATTTTTTACTTTTTGAAAAGTTGAGTACATTTTTATTTTATCAGGGGATTAGTTATAGTAATCCAAGAACACCTATGGCTAAATGATTATTCTTGATTGTTTCATGAAGATTGGTTTCAGGCAATTGAAAAAGTTGAGCCTGTGATGTCAACCTACAGAAACATCACAACCTTTTTATTTTTATCATTTAAAGCATGCTGCATATACAAGGTTCTTTAAAATAACACTTTCTCAGTTCCAAAGGCATGGCTAACAAATTAAATTGCAATATGCAAAATACAAAATTATCATCTGACTTAAATAAAAATCGTTTACTCATGAAAATAAACTACTTATCTCACAAAAGGTTGGAAGTTCAGGATCATCAAAATCAGACCCATTATCGCTTTGTCCTTCATCATTGTTGTAATGGCTTTCATTATTCAGGTGCTCCAATTTCATTTTTTGAGGATCATTTAGGTGGTTCTGTTTGGATACCAAGTTGACATAATCACATTCACTCCTGGATGTTCTTCCATCGCTACCCCTACCATCATTTTCATCTTCTAAAGTTATCTTTTCACTTTCTTCTGTGTCACTTCCATCATCACTTTCAATTTCTATTTGCTCCTTCTTGATATTCTTCTCATGAACTTTAAGATGTCTCCTGTAATTTCCAGGAAATACGAATTCCTTGCCACAATCTTCACACTTGCAGTTAAAAGGTTTCTCTTTTCTATGGGAGACAAGATGAGTCTTTAAGGAGCTCGACTGGGTGAAGGATTTATTGCAATACTGACAAACGTGTGGTTTTTCCCCTGTGTGGGTTACAGTGTGTGAGTGGAGGTTTCCTGATGTTCGAAAGGCTTTCTGACAGCCACTGATGCCACAAACATACGGCTTCTCTCCACTGTGAATCAACTTATGGCTTTTAAGAGCACTGGGTTGTTTGAAACTCTTTTTACATTCAGTGCACTTGTAGTTACGCACATCTGAATGAATCAAGGTATGATTGTTAAGTTGCTGCGCTGTTTTGAAGGTTCTATCACACTGCTGACATTTCCGAGTCTTCCCTGTGTATTCTGGACAGACATAGGTCTTGTGGCGTTCAAAGAAATCTTTGTATGAAAACATCTTTCCACATTTGTTGCACTTGTAAACTTTGGGCACTGCATCTTCTGAAAAATGAAATAATATGGTAGAAAATGTAGATTTGGAAGCTAATCATGTGTACTTATTTTTTTGCATTCGAGAAACTTTTTTTAAGTTTCTGTACAAAATGATTGTCATCCTTTTACTTGATGTCATTGGCTTAAAAAATTTCCCATTGTCTTTCAGCAAATCATAATCCAGAAATACCATGTGCATATTACACTGGTGTTACCCTCTTTTGGTATTACACTTGAACTGCACTGCTCTCAGCCAATCATAATCAAGTAATTTTTTCATGTATTTTATCAATACTGAAACAAAACCAGTAAGAATATTAACAACATTCACAGTGAAACATTTAAAAACTTTATTATAAAAATGTTACTGAAGATGTTGTATGCTCAATTTTAGGGCCAATTTTTGGGTGACTCTTTAAAATCTCAACATAGCTTAAAACCTTTACAGGCCAAGTGACCTAAGGAGCCGGTGCTAATCTCCCGTTTCTGTAGTATTAAGCAGATGGGAGTCTTTTACTTCTCCTGGATGGGACAACAATCCATCGCAGTTTAGCTCCCAGCAGATCCTGGTACTAATTTACCTACCATGGATGGAAAGCCGAGTTTTAGGTGGAAAAGAAGGTTGCAAATATTCAATTCTTGCCAAAGCCAAGGATGAAACAAGGGACCTTGTGGTCAGAAGGCAAAGATCTTACCAACTGTGACTTAATCACCAAAAACTATAGTCAGGGTTTCAGTTAATTTTTTGGGGTATGGCAAAAAAATTTTAAGTGGCGGCTAAAAAAACTCTAATTATAGAAAGCCCCGGCGAGTTTTACTCGGTACACACATGTCCTGACAAATGTTCATTTTTAAGTTTGCAAATTATATGCATTTGACACTTAACTAAACAATTTATCTTACTACAGCACCCAAAAATTGATCTGGCAAAAGTCCCGTGAGGCTATGGCGAATATTCCACAAAAGTCAAGAGGGAATCGGCTAAATTCGCCGTTCGCCAGCCCTTATCTGAAACACTGATAGTATTAAACTGATTAATGCAACCAGATCGAAATTCAGGTTGGCTGTAAAATGAAGAGTGTACATCATCAGAAGTTGGAGTTACAACCCTTAAAATCTATGGGTCATTCATGAAACTGTTCAGTGCGTTTTCTGGCCAGAAAGACTAAAGGTTTTGTAGAATATTCTCGCTTCATCTCTAAAACTTTTTCAAAATTTTCAAAACATTGTAGCTCCAATTATTAAATATTTCATTAAAGGATATTTTATAGTTAACTCCAGAAAGTGCAAATTTAGTTTGCTAAATATACATTTTTCAAACATTTTACATAAAAAAATTGATAAACCACTCGAGTAATCTTGAGCTCACAATTCCCACCATTCAACACTACTTATATCTGCCACAAATTAAACTAAACACTGATTTTGTTTCCTGATCAAAAACCTGAAAAATTCATTTTTAATTCTCAAACCTTGTACAAACTCTGTACAATATGACTGGGACAGAGAAACTGGAATTAGCAAACACAGACCACAATTTCAGTTTTACAAGTAGCTAATTTTACACCATGATAGTGAAAAAGAATTTTAAAAACTGACGTTTTGGACTGTAGTCCTTCGTCAGAGTGAGTGACAGACCAAGATTAACTAGATTCAAGCATGCCTGGGTTTCACCTATACATGAAAATATATAGTTTTTGAAAATCTCCAAGTGCTCTGGAGGCTTTTTCCATCATTAACATGTGCACAGATAATGAAATAGTCCTGAACTTAAATACGCTGGATAATCTTCAGAGAAAGTTTTCATAAACTTTCAAACTCTGCTGAGTCCTTGGTCACATGACTGGTTGTGACGTCAACTCCGGAAGTCTGGGGCGGGAAATTCGAACTTTGACGAGCCCCCCTCCTTCTGCTCCTGAGGAGGTTTGTCCAGATTGGAGATAGGTTGTGGCGGCCTCCATCCTTGTTGAGCAAAGGGTTCAATATTCTGATATGGATGGCCTCCTTCACTCCTCTCTCATACCACCTAGGTTCAACCTCCAAAATCTCTGTGGTCATGATGTTTATTGAGTGCCCCGGTTCTGTTACGTGGATGTGGCTTGAAACTTCCGACGAAGACGAGCTGGGTCGCCTATGCTCCATGAATCGGGCCTTAAATAAACGTTTAGTCTTCCCTACATAGGATGCCAAACAATCCTCACATGGGATGTGGTAAACTGGACCCGTGACTTGGAATTTGTCCAGTTTGTCTTTGGGCCTGACCAAAAAGTTGACGCAGCATATTGGTGGGTTTGAAATAGGCCTGGATGTTGTATCCTTTTAGGATTCTTCTCAGTTCTTCAGAGAATCCGCGGATATACGGCATGACTACCTCGTTGAAGTTCGAATTTCCCACCCCAGACTTCCGGAGTTGACATCACGACCAGTCATGTGACCAAGGACTCAGCAGAGTTTGAAAGCTTGTGAAAACTTTCTCTGAAATTTATCCAGCGTATTTAAGTTCAGGACTATTTCATTATCAAATTCCTGGATAGATGAATCTACACAGTATTAAGTTGCATCTTCTTCTTCTTGTGCCATATGTAGCATATGCATGTCATTGACAAATCATGGTTTGTTCTTCCTCCATTTGTTTTTGTCTCTTGCAATGTCACCCTGATCTTTTTTCCTTCTGAATATTAATATTTTATTCACTTCTTCATCCAGTCGCACATCTTCATCCTCTGCCTTCCTATTGCTCTCTTTCCCACCAACTCATTCTCTATTGCCATGTTGCATGGTATCTGACAAATCAATATGGCTGCAGGGCAAAGAGTGTGTGTATCTTCCCTTCACGGTTATCGAGAAACTTTAAGCACTGAAGATCGAAAAAAGTGTGATGAAAAGTTAAATAAAACTGGATAGCAGGAATAGATCCTTATTGTGTTAGTCCAAGATTTTCTCAAGAATGAGTCGAAAATTGGCCTGAAGTTGAATCTCCTGACATGGTAAACTACTTCTTGTTTTAAACAAGTAAAGTTACAAAAGAGCAGCTGATACTGTAGCATAATAATATAAGTTTACAGTCATACCAGTTTTTTGTTGCTGGCTGGGTGAGAGGCATATTCATGGGCAAAGCAACCAAAATTAAAGATGTCTGTATTTTAATGGCAAAGTTAAGGGGTTAAATGTTTTCCTTCTTTTTTGTTTCATCATTACGATCAAGTCAGATGAGATGGTTTTAGCTTATGTCCTATGTTTTAAAAATTTCCTTTGTTGATATCTCCAGGTAAATCACTCTGGCTTGCTGTCGAGCCTAGCATGAGGATGCAAAACCTTGCACTTCAGTGCCTTCTCAGTGAAATCCAATATTACCTTTATCTGTCAGTAATTTTCTGTATGACGAACTGCAGGACATCAATTTCACTGCCAGCAGTACAAAGAAAAGAAAACTTGATGAAAGAATTTCTAATCCTCAACAGCATACTCCTTAAACCTCATCCCCCAAACTTCAAACTACTTAAATTCAATCCACAGCTCAGATAGATAAATTCTATACTAGCAGCTCTTACAAAGAAGGAAGTGCTGATGCTTAATGGAAGGATTTTTAGTTTTACTGGGATTTATCATATGCCATGCAACAAGGCAGCAACCTGGAACCATGCAAAACACAAAGAGTTTGACTCCTGATTGATAAGATGGCACATTTCTGAACAAAGAGTTCAGTTCAGCTACAGTATTAAATAATGTTCTTGTATCTTCTGACATGTATTATTAGATTTTTGCCATTAGGTAGAATAAAGGAAAGAACTAAAAGATGCACAATGTTCTTTCAATAATTTCAGAAGCGTAGTCTCGGGCATTCCAGGGGTTCCGGAACCCCCCTCTCTGTGTCAATTTATAGAGCGGCCTCACTACGATACTTATCACTGACCAAACAGCTTTTGGTGATTTGGAACCGCACATCTTAAAAATGCTAGCTACGCCTCCGAATTTAATCAGACTATTCATTCTAACATTACCTCTTCATCAGAAGTATTCTCCTCGTTAGCCTCTTCTTTGTGAAACTCTTGCTGAGCTAGGTCACTACCATCTACATTATCACCACTTTCGCCTGATAATTCTTCATGACTATCTGTACTGCTTCTTTCAATCTCATCATCAACATCATCCTCATTAATCAGCAACAGAAAAACAAAATTTAATGTTAGTAAAATGGAAATCACACATATGTAATTTAATGTCTGATGCCCCCCATTGTATCACCAGTCCCCCTCAAGATTATTTTGTGAATGCTCCCTTATGCAGGGAGGCTTTGAATGGAAAATGATTTCTGCCAAGTACCCAGAGCTAGCCTAAACTCTTGGCTCAAATTGTGAGATAGGGGCAGGTCTACACAGTTGGACTGATGGAATGAATATATGCAGTACTTATTATCTCTCACCACTTTCTAAGGAAGAAGAAAAAATAGCAGTAATCCATTTCAGATGCCTTCCATACTGCTACCTCAGTTGATGAGATCACAACACCCTTTATCTGTTGGAAAAGATGTCGACCTGAACAGTAGACATGTTGACATGTAAATAACATGTAGATATACCTTAAAAACAAGCCCAATAGGCTTAATCTCAAAAAGAAGCACCCCTCTTGAGTTTGCAAAAATAATCTCAAAAAGAAGTTTATCTTGAAAAAAGCAAGAACTGAGAAACAGAAACGGATGGTGGTTTATAGTTTTCATCATTTTATATCAGCAGTTTTGAATCATACTGTAGGTGGCCTTATGGCATCCCTTATCTTGCAAACATACAAAATCGGCAGGGCAGTTCAATTTACAGAAATTAATTTTTTTTATAATTTTCGCTTGTTAAAAATTTTGATGATCACTAAAAGATAAGAACTAAAATTGATGTAACTTCTGACAGTATGTTAAATTAATAAGAAATAAGAAAAACAATTTTATATTGAAACCACTTTTTGAGAGCACTTTGCAAAAGGGGTCTCAAAAAGAACCCTGTCTTGAAAACAAGCCCATCTTGATAATAAGCCCATCCATGGGCCTTAGAAAGAAATGCCCCTGAGCTTGTTTTTGAGGTTTTCAGATTAATAGACATTTATCAGTGTTCGACAGTTGACTGGGGTGTTTTTGAAGAAGAAATTATATTTATATGAACTCTTGAAATGGGCTTAGCTGTAAACAAGTATGCAACAATACAAAGTGCAGAGTCTGATGCAGATGGTGTACTTGCTAGCACTGTAAATGGTTTTATGCATGTTAGAATAAGCAATTGGAGAGAAAGCATGCAGATTAAACACTGCATCTACAATGACTGGTGTAAGAAATGGCATCATTGCAAAATTGCATCAGGATTTTCCTTGGCTAATTAGCATACACTGTGCTTCCCACAAACTGGAACTTGCTATTCTAGATGGGATAAAAGATATGCAGTGCTTTGCTGATCTAATGGAGATGCTAAAAGGTCAGTACAAATGTTACCATTACTCGGCCAATAAAGGCTTTGAGGGAACTGCAAGAACTTGCTAACATCAAGGTAGAAAACTGTAACCACCTAATCAATGTTTCAGGTTCAAGGTGGTTACAGTACCACATAACTGTCCTGCTATAAAAGCTGTTTGTAACAAGTACAATTAACTTATCCATGCACACATGCAAGAAATGGCCATGGCTGCCAACTGCAGTCACTATGAAACAAAAACCCATGAAAATCCTGTGAATATATTTGAGGCATATCCCGTCATTTTAGGCATCTTTTACATGCAGATGGCTATTTTTTTATCCAGATAAAAATATCTGCATTTAAATGTAAACATTCATTGCTTATGTATCATTTTTGACCGTTTACATGTAAATGGTTAATCGACTTGAATACGCTCAGGGTAGCTAAAGAGCATGTGCATAATCGCTGAGCCTAGGCCTGTGATCACATTCAATTGGTCTTTGCATGCCATTCTTGTGCTTGGGTGCTTTGTGAGCTTTTTCATGGCAGGGCTCGAGACTAACTTTTCAGCTCGCTAGCCCAGTGGCTGGTGACAGGTTTGATTCACTAGCCAAAACAAATATTTCACTAGCCAGACACAGACATTAGTTACTGTAACGTGAACAAATAATTCTCCCAGACTTGTGAACCCAACTTCTTAGTTCTTTTATTTTCATCATGCTAATCCATTTCAGTAGGTACCTTTTTATCAAACTGCCTAACATACTACTGACATGCAATAACTTCAACTTATCAGGTTTTTAGAAATAAGTTAATATGCCTTACCTTTGAAAGTTTTGTAATAAAACAGACTTCAATAATCAGGCTTTTTTAAACGAAAAACATAGGTTTTATTCTTTATCGTCAATGAAGTTCATCATATTTAGAGAAACACTGGTATAAATTTAACATTGCTATTAAGACTTTGAGATTGGATGTTACGTGTTTTCAAGCCCACTAATCCGAAATTTGTACTTTGGATATACAACAGTCTATAGATATAGCAGTTTAAATACAAAACGGATGTTGTTTTGAATGAATTGAATTTTAAGGGGCTGGAACTTGAACAGCTCACTAGAAAAAAGACAACTTATTTTAATTACATCACTTATTTATCAAGAGTTGCACTGTGTAGGGTAATCATTGTTTAGTAGTTTGGTCATCTTGCTCTCTTCCCTGAATCAAGCCACCTTACAACAGCCAAAGCTGAGTGATACTGCTCTGGAGAAACACCAATAGAAATGCGCATGAGTGCATCCACAGTAGAGACACCAAGTGTTGACCGAAAGTCACACATGATCCTGTTGAGACATAAATTACCTCTCTCTCAGCTGGCAGTTTGGACGGGAATAACAAGACAAATTTCAATGACCAGCAGAAAATTAGGGAAACGTTCCCACACCTGAAACTTGCCTTTCCAGAACTCAGTGGTACTGTACTGCAGCTCTGTCCTCTCCCTCTGCAAATACATCTTGATCTCCATCCACTCATCAAGACAGGACTGTAAGTTGAAGTGGTGCTGGTTGAGTAGAGCCTCAAAATGTTGAGATAAAACCTGAATAGCATCTTCACCATAGACGAGAAGCTGCTGTCTGTTGTTTAAAGGCCATGATTTGTGGTCTGTCAAAGTGAAACCGTCAAAGTTGATGCACCATGCAAGATTGGATCATCACCAAGACCTTGGAATCTGTCAGTGATAAATGCTGTGGCCTTATCAATGATTTCATCTTTGCTACTGGCAAAGGATGCTGTATCACGCTCTGACCTGGTTAGCTCAAGTCCTTTGTAAAGATTTCCATCACCCACTTCCTGTTGAAATGAGTTCAGATGTTCTCTTGCCCTGACCTTGAATGAGTCAAGCGTTGATGACAGGGCGTTCACTTTGTCTTGCAGTTGAGATATTGACATCTTGTCCTCCTGGAATTGAAGTGACAGCTTGTTAATTGCAGTGACTATGTCAAGGAGCAGGTGGAGGAATGACAGGAACTTCTAACTGACCAACATTTTGCAGTAATTGGACACTCTGCCTTGCATTGTTATGCTTGCATCCCTTGCTTGCGATGTGTGTTGCAAATGGCTAACTAACGTGTAGTAATTCTTCGAAAGAAGAACGTCTAAAGCTCGCTTCAAATGGGGTACCCATCTGGTGCCATCTGCCATCACTGCTTTGTACGCCCTAACCTACGTACTTTCCGCTAACTCTTTCAACTCACGAACTGCCTTAGGGGAATAATGATAATGCTTCCATATCCCTTGGAGCATACTCTTGGCCTCTTCTAGCTCAGGAATAGCCTTAACAGTATCTGCAAAGGCCAGCTCTAATCGGTAAGCTATACAGTACACCTTGATTAGGTGAGGGATATCGCGTTTCAGCAAGGCAAAAACTCCTACTTCTCCAACCATTACGGCTGCTCCATCAGTGCCAAGGGCGACAACTTTTTCCTTCCAGGTGTGACACACATCACTCATAGCACTGTTAACAGCTTCAGCGATACCGGGGCTTTGGCATTAGGGCAAGGCCTAAGCCCTACAAATGTGTTCATCAGTTCTCCATCTTTCAAATAACGGACATAGACATCCTCAACTTTTCGGAACACCCACATCTGTTGCACTGTCCGCCATTACACCCAGAAATTGTGCTCTTTGCAGTTGCTCTCCAATCTCGTTCTTAAACTGGTCAGATATGGAAACTATAAAATCTTTGCAAGCTTTATCATTCCTGTAAGTTTGTCCTAGCTCAACTGCATGCTTTTCTTCTAGCAGACGAAGATGAGGATACGTTGTAAACGGCATCTCCATTTTTGCAACAAAGTATGCTATGTCAAAAAGTTTTTCAAGCTTTGAAGCTACTTCTTTGTTCAGCTGTCTCGATGCCCGTGGGATGACTGCTTCTTGTGGGTTGGCTGTAATGCGGATGGCATCTGCAACTCTCTGGTGTCCAACAGATCCTGCGTGGCTTCTCAGTGAATCTAACCTGAAGTTTACACAGCCGCCCGAAACAAATGTCGAGGACGAATCTGATAAATTGGGCCTTTCCTCACACACAGAGCAGAACATTGCCCCATCTCTATGGTATACCCATGGAAAGTCCGTCTTCCATGATGGCAAAAACTTGCGTTTCGACTGAGGAACTTTGCCTTCTTCATTGGGCCTCTTGTGAACGTTGTCGGTGTTGTTCTTTTTTTTCAGAGATCTTTTCCTTTCCACCCTCAAGATATACTCTAATATCCATCATCACATCAAGTCAAGTAAATGCTACCCCGTGTAGCATGACGGTATGTTTAGAATGAATTACTGACAAGTACAAAGTTTTCGTGCCCTTGATTCCAACAGAACCGCCGTCAAAACTTCGGAACTAACTGGAACTGGCACCGAAAAACACTCTTTTCTTTTTAACTGACCGATTCACGATTTTCACGAACAAAATAATTCGTTTCACCTTAACTCGCTACGTTGCAAACATAGGCATCGATGTTGTAATTATAAGCGTCGCTCAACAACGAAAACGGAATTTTTCGCTTCCGTGAGAAATTCTCACAGAACTTCGCAACTCGCTGTCGAAAAACATTCCTTTCTTTCAAAATGCCGATTCACGGCATTAACACAATAATACGTTCCATCTCAACTTTATTTACGTTGCAAACATAGGCATCGATATTATATAGGCATCATTCAAATTTTCGAACGACAGCGAATACTTTAATTTTTTGAAAGCGTATGTAACTTCCAGATGCTGCACGCATGAAACATGATTCTTGGTTCCGCATGATTTCACGCATGACTAATCATTAGCTTCAAGCAGTTTGTTTGTCGTTCGTCGCGTTTAACTAAGGGCAAAAAAAGTCAATCATTCTTTCGCATTGTAGTAATTTGAAGTTCTTGTTTGGGCCAATAAATTATATGTAATATTTATTACAGCTGATGTTTTAAATTCTACACGCTTTGACTCAATAATTTCGTTTTGTGTTTTGGGCCTCCAGTGCTCACAAATTTTCATTAGCCAAAATGGCTAGTGAAGCGCAAAAATCACTAGCCAAAATGGAATTTTTACTAGTCTGTGGCTAGTTGGCTACCATTAGTCTCGAGCCCTGATTATTATACACCCTTATGAGAAGCTGAAGTGAATTGGTTCAAGCAGCAAAGTACATAATTGAAGTGGAAAATGACTTCTAAGGCCTCATCCTCCACAACAAGGAGAACAATTCAAACAGTAAGTGCTAAGATGGCAATGATTTCATACTCTTGCAATAGTTATATCGCCACTGTCTTTGAACTCTTCAGCAAGTCTGGCCCAGGTTGGAGCAAGTTTGCGGCAATGACTGCACCTAACAAACCAAAAAGATATCAATTGAAAACCCTATATATTTATACAAGAACACTGACTCTCAGGTGCTAAATAAACAAGAAGGGAGGGGGGGTCAAAATAAATGGGGGGGTGAGAAAATTCTGAAAAATGTAATAGACAGGAGGATGAGAAATTTTTAAGTAATCTAATACACAGGGGTTCAAAATAAATGGAGGGTAGTAATTTTGATAAATAACGGAAAAACAAGCAAACAACAAACTTTATTATCATTTATCATTTTGCAATTGGAAAAGGAAGGCAGGGGTTTAGCATCTTCCATACCTGCCCTCCCTTCTCCTGCCTTCCATGCAATGATGACCCATGACTTTGAAAAGATTCAACAGAAGTTAACATATTTTAGCAAAAACCTAAAGCTAAACCTTATCCCAATCTTAACTCTAGCAGTAATTTCCCCTAAAACTAAAGCTAAACGGTCCTTATCCCAACTTTGCCTCTAACAGTAACTTCCCCTAAATCTCAGTAAAGCTAAACGTTACATACCAATTTTGATATAAAATCTTAACTAAAAGAAAGTTTTTTCGTTTCCAGCTTTTCAAGTATTCCAGTTGTTCATACTGTATGTACAGTAACTGACCTGGTTTTATCTATTTATACAAAGTCATATAGTAATTTATCAATATAATTTACTAATTATTACCATGGAGCATAAAACTCAACAAAATGCAATCCAAACTCAACATGGCTGTCAAAGTTCTTGTTTGTGAGATCATACAATCCATTGGCAGGTTCAGCAGAATCTGTTGCCTTTTCTGGAGTCTAGGATAAAATTTTACGAACCATAATTTTGAGAAATAAGGTACACAGTTTACTGATAACAGTTGAAACTAAATTCAGGATCTACTGTATAGTAGGTTGTTAAAACAAGGTGTAAAATGAACATTATAAAATTATCAATGTACTTATAGTTTGATAGATAACGATTTAATCTAATACACAGACCTCATCCTTGAACACATTGCTATTGACAAAGTTCTTTAGTTCATCGACGCTTCTTTTGCCACTATATCTCTTCATGTCACCATAAGTGTAAAGCTTCATTCTTCACGGAAATAAAAGAATAAAAATGTTCGTATATATCATTAATTTACTCTAGATATTTCCATAGATGCCAATTCTCCTGCTTTTATCGGAAGACTTATGCTTTTTTGCCTTGTCTCCCGCTCTCCCACATGCACTTTGGTACTTAAATCTCATGCTTTTTATGTCCACTAATATTGAATACTTATTTAATACTTGAGGACTTACAACACTATCAAGCGTCATAATATTAGAAAACTCAAAAGGGTAAATACGTCACCCTTGCAAAACAAAGATCAAACGTCGAACAGACTGTTTTAGGCAATTTTTATAGTGCACGCGCTGTCAGCCGTTATCCTTGTATCATGCCATGGATCGTTAAAGACCCTACTGCACTGTCAAACTGAAACAATTACAAGAACCGATATTTCAAGTCAACCAGAACAACTTTTAAATAAAAGTCGACACATAAAAATGTATCTCACTTTTTAAAGTTTTTGGGTTGGCATCTATGTATTTCTCACATATGAGTTCAAATTTACAAAAACAAAACATTTGGTTGTGAAAGCTTCAAATAATTATTTTGATCGATGTTGCTCATTCATAATTAAAAATACAATCATATAATATTTACATTCATCTTCAAAAAATTAATTTGCTGTGAAAGTCTGTTTCTTTTATTTAGCTGAGAAACTGTCATACTGCTGTACAGTATCAATCAAATTTATGGCTCAGAAAATGGTATTAATAATATTTAAATCACCCTGATCCTTATTGCATGGCAATTAAAATGTAACATTATTTATCCAAGGTGGCCCAGGATTTTTGAAGATGAAATATGAATTAACATTAATTTTACTGCATCTGGTTCTGCCTTCAGTTGCGCCATGTGCAGAGCTCACCTCCAGCTACAATGAGTCTGTTATGCCACTCATAATGCAGAGTCTTTCCACAATTATCTATGTCAAAGACACCATGAAATTGATCATGCCCATTCAAGTTTTTTTTTTCCATGGATCATTAATGTGAAATCTCTTTACACAATCATATACATTCCCAAGTAACGAGGAACTACATGTATAAATATGCTCTCAAACATTTTTTATTGCCACAACATTTCTAGAGGAACCCTACTACCCATAATTTAATTATTACGCTTAGCAGAACTTCTTTTAACACTTAACTGTCTTTCCTTAATTTGGATTAGAATAATGTTAATTACAACAAATTAATGGTGTAGATATGGGTTTCGAAATGGGCCCCAGTTGTGCCAGTTTATTTGTTGATTTTATCGAAGAACAAATATTTCAACTGAACATTTTGTGTGTTACATGGACAGTTGTTTTGGCACTACTTCAAGTGTAACTGGCATGACTTGGAGGTTTTTATTTCTTTTGTCAACTCTTTTTATCCTTCACTTGGCTTCACTTGGGAGATTACCAAACTTCAAATAAATAGTTTTTAAATTAAAAAAAAAAATTCATTGCATCGGCGAGTATATACAAAATTGAAGTAATGTGTGACAAACAAATATCATTGCTGTTAAAACTTGAAAAAGCCGATGTTTTGAGCGTTAGCTCTAGAGCATCTAGTAGATGCTCTGGCAAAGGACCGACGCTCAAAACGTCAGATTTTTCAAATTTTAACGACAATGATAATTTGTTTGCCACACATCGTAGGGAAAACTGTGTGATTTTTCTTGACATCTCTGTCAGTTTTACTAATAACCGTCTTAGTACTAGTTTTCACTATAATTATTATAAACCCACTGATTCCCACTCATACAGTACTTGTTATATTCAAGTTCACATCCCGTGCACACTCTCCATTCTATATTCATATTCATAATTTTTAATCTTTCATCATCTCTGCAGTGAAGTATTGATTAGTTTAACAAATGTCTACAGATGTTGACACTAGAAATAAGAATATCCAAATCCTGCCAGAACCTTAATTGCTTCATTAGCCCTTCATTGTTTTTATGTGGAGCCTCTTATTAAGGGTAGAATGGGCGTGGTACACCTACTATAAAACATTTATGTACATGTAACATTAGATTATTCATCTAAATTAGATTATTATTATTATTAGATTATTATTATTATTATTAGATTATTGATAAGGGAATAAGGGAAATGAAAGTGAGAAAGGCTGCTGGACCCTCGGAAGTAAGTGTTGAAATGATAGCGGTGAGTGAGGAGATTGGGATTGGTGTGATGGTGGATCTGTGTCAAGGTGTTTTGGATGGAAGAGAAATAATGCCAGATGAGTGGGTGCTGAGTGTCATGGTACCGATTTTCAAGAAGAAAGGAGACGCAATGAGTTGTGAGGCGTACAGGGGAGTAAAGTTCCTAGAACATGCAATGAAAGTTGTAGAAAAGGTACTGGAGAAGAGATTGCGGCATATGGTAAAAATGAATGAGATGCGCAATTTGGTTTTATGCCTGGCAAAGGAACGATAGATGCAGTGTTTATTTTGAGAAGATTACAAGAGGAGTATATATTTAGAGAAAGAGAAAAGGTTGTATATGTGCTTCGTTGTCTTAGAAAAGGCATTTGACAGGGTTCCGAGAAAGGTAGTAGAATGGGCACTGAGGCAGAGGGTTGTTCCAGAGGTAATGGTGAGAGCAGTGATGAGTCTGTATGAAGGTTCGAAAACCAGAGTTAGAGTTGGGCAAGAATTGTCAGAGGAGTTTGAGGTGAAAGTTGGTGTGCACCAGGGATCTGCGTTGTCACCATTGCTTTTTGCGATTGTGGT
>JANCMA020078942.1:0-15464 GCA_024336925.2 Zoanthus solanderi | reverse complement strand
CGACGATTCAACGCGAAAACAGGACACTCTTTCACTCACTCACTCTTTCTTTCAACGCGGTGACATAGTGGGTAGAAGTCTCTACTCGACTCTACCCACAAAAATGAAACACCAGAAATTACTTGATCGAGTTAAATAATTGAATAACTAAACAACTGAATAACTAAATCTTATAACAATAACGATGATGAAGTTGATGATTGCAGGGGCCGCGGAGTACCTTAAAAAGTGGTTGGGCTATTTTTCAGAAAAAAGGAAGAGCCAGGAAAAAATCAAGTCAAGATACCCTCCATTCTAAAAAAAAAAAATGCACAAAAGTGGTAAAGCTTCAGCCCTGGCAGCCCCTCCCCCTCCGCGGCCCCTGGATTGGCATTGATAATTTCCTAGCGTAAATGGTGGTCATGAGAGTTATGAAGATCGGCTGATGAAGGTGTCTATGATAGTGATGAAGCTGATGATGATATTGATAAATAGACGATATAAATTACATGTTGGCTGCAAGATATGAATTATATTTTCTCTTGTTAAAAACAACATTTCACTTGCTCACGAAGTTCTTTATATTTAATATGGACACATCGAGGCAAACTATTAAAAATATACGTTTAACTTTAACTTTATTTCAATGTAAACGTAAAAAAAAAAAAAAGCCAAGTAACAGAAAACATAATATTTTCTTAGGATTTGTATGACTAGTGAGCAAGCCTTGGTAACCAGTGCCATTTTCAAATAATTTATTGTTTCTATTTAGAAAACAGTTTAATGAGAAAATCATGTTCAGAAATGGAAAGAGCTGGTTATCATTTAGTTACATTAAGACATAGTTAGTTAAGTACTTGAAAAATGACACCAAGTATAAAATCAATTTTAGGTGGGTGTGGTCATGTGACTTCTAATTAGCCAATATCAAAAATACCATAATACTCTTTGCTTGTCCCTCCAAAATTTTGCATAAGCATTGTTTTTATTTTCTCCTGGGATTTACAATGGTCCCAAGAGAAACTGGAAACAATGCTTATGCAAAATTTTGGAGGGACAAACAAAGAGTATTATGGTATTTTTGATATTGGCTAATTGCAAAGGGCCTATTATATTATCTCGCTCGAAGTTGAAGTCGGCAAACTGCATCCCTTATGTACCGCAATTGCAAAAATTGGCTTTCAGAAGGTTTGTATCATATTCCTGTATCATGGAAAATTAAAATTTTCTTTTTTAATTTACACATCCTGGATTACAAGTAAAAACTAGCCATGAGGATGATGGAAATGACGGAAGCCATAACAATGATGCGGTGTGGTTGGTGCAGTTGATAAGATCCCTGCATGCCTTCTAGACACAACGTCGTGGGTTCAATTCGAAGCTTAGCCAAAATTTTAATCTTTGTACGACCTATTCTGATAAAGCTAACTCAGCTTTCCATCCTTTGGAGGTCAGTAAATAGAGTACCAGAAACTGCTGAAAACTAACCTGCGATGGATTAGTGTCCTATCCAGGCAGAGACAGACACTCTCGTCCACTTAACACTATAGCAATCAGAGATAAGCACTAGCTCCAGTGAGCCAATAGACTCGGAAAAGGATTAGTTGTGTACACTGCTGCTACTACTGATGATAGCAATGATAATTATGACGATGATGGCAATGTTGATGATGGTGATGATGATAATGATGATGGTGGTGATTATGGTGATGATGATGATGATGGCGATGATGATGGTGATGATGCTGCTGTTGCTGATGATGGTGATGATGCTGCTGCTGATGATGGTGATGATGCTGCTGCTGCTGATGGTGATGATGATGATGATGGTGATGATGATGATGATGGTGATGATGATGGTGATGATGACGATGATGATAATGATGATGATGATGGTGACGATGATGGTGGTGATAATGGTGATGATGATGATGGCGATGATGATGATACTGCTGCTGCTACTGCTGATGATGATGATGGCGATGATGATGGTGATGGTGATGATGATGATGGTGATGATGATGGTGATGATGATGGTGATGGCGATGATGAAGGTGATGATGATGGTCATGATCATGGTCATGATGATGATGAGGAGCGTTTAGCTTTAGTTCAAGGAAAAGAGTGCACCTTTAGTTACCATTTTGATCCTATTAACAACTTTTTGAATGGAATGCAAAACCTCAAAACTACAATTTATAGTTTGGACAACTTTGAAAAGATTGAAATGTCAGAGTTCATCATGGTTAGTAGTGTAAGTAAGAAGATGGTGTTTTGAGAATTGACTCTTCATCAGAGCACACTAAGAAAAAAAAGCAACAAAAATTTTTGCATTGTTCCTTTCATTGGCGTAGTAGAGTTAGCCAGTAACTTATTATAATTATATAATATTATCAATATTATAACATAAACGTGATGATACCGTACCTGTTTAATTCGGAACCCAAGTACCTCCTTAAGGTATAAGGGAAGACATGTCAGAAAGATATACCAACCAAACGAGTTCACAAGCATAGCAACAGACAGTGACCACATTGGTACGGACTTTAGAATTTCAACCCACGGTACAGCTACAGCCTGACAGAAACAAACGTTTGAAGAATCTTCAAGATTTCTAATTCTAAACTAGTTACAATTATCTTCAAACAAATCTTTTCAGCACTAAACTACATAAACTATTAATTACAAGAATTAATGTTATAAATGGGATGCTGCTTCTAAGTTTCATAGAAACCATTGAAGGGTCTAGTGGAAAAACGGTGATGAAGTTCTCAACTCTCACTAGATTATCCCTATTATCTCTTCATAACTTTTGGGAGAATGTAACATTTCATACAAAGTCACATTGATTTTGCACTAGACAAAAACGACATAAGTGAATTTTGATCAAGTTTTCATCTCTCCCTACATTATCCCTATTATCTCTTCATAACCCTTGGGAGAATTTAGCATTTCATACAAAGTCACTCACGTTTTGTTTGCACTAGACCCTTTAATTCGGTAAACTTTAAGTTTTACACTGTGGTGGAAGCAAAGAATATTTATTGACATTTCGGATTAAAGTCCTTCCTCGGAGTGAATGCATGGGAGATAAATAGCGAGGTGGTTATGTACTGATAGGGCGATAAGATAGGTATGTAAAAAAAATGTTAAATAAATAAAAGGTTCAGGAATGACAGGAGTTTAATTTAACTCAAAGTGTTCATTTATTCCATAGGAGTTTAGAGTACTTAAAGTGTGAATAAGTTATACATTTCTTTGGTTTTGGGACAATTGTTGCAGTTATCAATGTATGATAGTCCGAATTCAACAACAAAATTAGAAATAGAATGATCACTGTAGAAGATCTGAAATAGCAAAAAACAAGTTTAGAAAGATCATTTTTTCGTATGTCGTAAAGATACAGGTAATCTTGAGTGCAGTCACCTAAATGGCGGCCACTTTCTCCAGTATATAACTGCTAACATCAAAAGATAAAACAAATACTGTTTGTAGGTAGATTATAAAGGACACAGATAAACGGTAAATTACCTTAGCTGTTTTGTCCTGTGCAGACCCAATGGAAGTTTCAATATACTCTTTCTCCTCAGGTAAGATTCTTGGGTGCACTGCAGGACTTTCGTGAATAAAGGTCAACCAAGGAATGAACCACAAAATCCCTACCCCACCTACAGTAATATAAAAATCAAAGAACTTGGTATGAGCCAACATTCGCAAAGCAATAAAATGATAAGGATCCCTAGTTTACTGTACTAATCTAAATCATTTACAGTATGCAAGCCAAGGGGCCCAAAGAGCCAGTGCTTACTGTATCTCTACAGTTTCTGTAGTATTAAGCAGATGAGAGTCTTCAACTTCCCCTGGATGGGACACTAATCCATCACAAGTTAGTTTCCAGCAATTGCTGGTACTCATATACACCTATATACCCCCGAAGGATGGAAAGCTGAGTTGGTTTAATTCATAGGCAGAAAAGAAGGTCGCACAAATTATAGAATTTCAGCACAGCTGAAAGGCAAAGATCTTTCCAACTGCACCAACCATGCTCCTTCTTACAGTATTTCAATCTTAAGAATAAACTTGCTAAATCTTCAATGAGCCAAGTTTTTTTCTTTGGTTTATTTCACTGTGATAAACAACCACAGAATCTCACAAAGCTAGCCTGCAAGATGTGGAAGCGAAAGATCACAAGAAGTGGATCTATAAGCAAAGTAAAATACAACCCACAGTATTGGAAAATACTCTGTGTTTCCAGCTACTGTAAACCACAAGCTTTACACCTTAGCTAGCTAAATTTTATATTGGTATATGTTGTACATATATGTTGTACAATGAGCGACCATTTCACAGAATATCCCAAAGACTAGATGTGCAAGATCGTGGGAAGTGGAGTTAGGGATGTAAGTTTATCTAACTCATGGTATTGGAAATTGCTCTGTCTTTCTAGCCATATCCTACAAGCATTTGCTTTACAGTTTTAGGTTAATGGTTTGCAAGTCCATCTAACTCATGGTATTGGAAATTGCTCTGTCTTTCTAGCCATATCCTACAAGCATTTGCTTTATGTACAGTTTTAGGTTAATGGTTTGCTCTTTAAAACACACAACAAAAACATCTGTCTGAGTCAAATATAAATATAACATCAGAAGAACAAAAACATTATCTTAATTAGAAGTACTTCTTATATTATCATTTTATTGATTTAATCATCCTTTTATAGTGCTCCATTAGATTTTATGTATAATTAGAATAATATAATCATATATTTAATTGTATTTGTATGGATGTACAAAATATGTAAATAGTCAATTATTAATTATTTTATCAATTCTTAATCATTATTTTATTGTCCTATATTGGTTTTATGCATGTTTAGAATACTTATTGTATTTTTACTTAGTTTACATTTAGAAGGTGAAGAGCCACTATATTAGCTATATATAGCTATAGGTGGATGTACTTCTAAATAAATCATTATCATTCTTATTCTTATTCTTATTAAACAAACATTAAGAAATTTATAAACAAAAAACTTCCTACCAAATGTATAAAATGCCAGTGGCCAACCTCCGGCAAATGAAAGATCACATAGAATACCAGCCAGTGGTAGTGCAACAATGGTACCAAAATCAGCACCTGGAAATAAAACACTGCATGTTTGAAGTTAAATAGGTTTATTTAATAATTTAGATACAGTTTACTCTAATCGTACTGTTAATATTGAGAACTACATAATTTATGAAGGAATAGTTAGGAACAAAAATAATTATGTAGCAATAATACTATGTCAAGTAAAAAGTAGAGTATATATACATGTAGTATCAATGACAAACATATGTAAAAATTCTAGCTCTTTTAATCAGTGAGTGCTGCAAAGAAGAAATGTTTACAAGTACTTGAAAATGCATAAAATCACTGAGAGTTGATTGGTAAAAATTGTATTACACATGCTTAGCTGTCACCTCCCCAAACCCAGAAACCTGAAAGTTTTATTTGAAATACAACAACTGTGTGAAAAAACTAATAGAAAAATAAAAAACCTGGAGAATACAGTACATGTATGCCAACTTAGCAAAAATCTTTCAAGGATCGAGATTTGCTGCAAAGCCTAGATACTCCTGGAGTTGACAAGTATGCATGTGACATATGTTGATAAAATCAACTCACAACTGCCAAAATATTATTTTTCTTAGTTTTCTACCACACAGGATACCACTGTATTTTATATATTAAATCAATCAATCCAATTTTGATCTGGGTTTATCCCCGTAAATAAGGGTTGCTGAATTTACCCCACTTTGGGTCTGCAATCTCTCGAACTCCCACGCTCCATTTCGCTCAATTGAAGGGTCTAGTGCAAAAACAACTTAAGTGACTTTATATGAAATGCTAAATTCTCCTAAGAGTTATGCTAAATTCTCCTAAGAGTTATGAAGAGATACTAGGAATAATGTAGGGAGAGATTAGAACTTGATCAAATTTCACTTATATCATTTTTGTGTAGTGCAAAAACGTGACTCTGTATGGAAGGCTAAATTCTTACAAAAGTTATGAAGAGATAATAGGGATTATCTAGTGAGAGTTGAGAACTTCATCAAAAGTCACTTACGCCGTTTTTGCACTAGACGCTTCAATTCATGACATTCTTTTTCTCCAAACTAACACTCTTGCTTAGATGGAAAAGAGCTGGAGATAGAACTAGGGACCTTGTAGTCCGAAGGCAGAGATATCTAACAAACTGTGATAACCAAACCAAATCTAACATCAAACTTACCAGTAAAAACAAAGACCAAGTACTTGCTTCTCTCCAAGGGCGGTGCCCATCTACTCCATAAAACTGCTGCAGCTGGATAAGTAAGACCCTAGGAACATTTGCCAAAAAGTACCTTTTTAGGGGTTAGGCTAAATTTGTGCTGTGAACAACTGTTTGGCAATCTGCCACAAAGAGCTATATGGAAACAATAAGTCACTCAACAAAACCATAAAACGTTGTTGGCATAGCAAAGAGAACCTGCAGGAGATGTTCTACTTTTGAGACCACTTGCAAACAGACTCCAGGGTGCCCAAAGAAGACATAAGTTGATCAACTGATAGAATCAATCCAATTTTGATCTGGGTTTATCCCTGTAACCAGGGGTGGCCAGATTTACCCCACTTCAACAGCAATCTCACCAACTTCCACTCTCCATCTCGCTCAATTCATGGCATCCTTTTTCTCCAAACCAACACTCTTGCTTTCCTTCTCCACTTGCATCTTCCATATCTTCTTTGGTCGTCCTCGCTTCCTCTTGCCCTTCACTTCAAACTCTAATGCTTTTCTCAAAACATGCAAATCATCCCTCCTCAACACAAGCCAGTACCATCTCACTCAATTTGTCTTGTGCAAAACGGATGGAGAAAAAGAGGACAGAGGACCTAATGGAGATGTTGGGATTGAAGGAAACAGTGGTTCAGATGCCACACACATTGCTCTCACCATTGCTCTCTCGGTCCTTCTCAAAATTACCATATCATTTTCCTCAAACACCATGTTCCACTCCCATATATAACATTGCTGATCTTACACAACTCCGATAAACCATTCCTTTCATCTTAAGCGAGTTCAGCAACTCTCCACATTCCTTGAACTTCACCCACCCAATTCTTGCTCTTGCTGTCACAGCTGCCTCACTACCACCACTTGCATTCACCCTATCCCTCAAATAACAAAAACCTCTCACCGTTTCCACCTCTTCACACAATTCTTCCACCGGTTCCACTAATCCATCAACTTGCTTCTTCCACACACAAAATCTCTCCCCAACCTCGGGGTTATCCTCTTTACTTTCACGCATCTTCCATGAATCCATTTCCTGCATTTCACACACAACACTGAATTTGCTATTACTTGCTTCCCACAAATACCACATGGATCTACCTTACTTAAACAGACACTTCACCTTCTTCCCCACTCACTACCACATTTGTCTTCCCGATGTTTACCTTCAGCCTCTTGCTCTCGAATGCCTCCTTCTATTTCCAGAACTTCTCCCTCAGTCTCTCCATTGTTTTGCTTGTCAGAACCAAGTCATCCATGTACAAAATCTTACTTATTAAACCATTTCTCACAATCTCTGTAACCACATGAACCGAGATCACAAAAATCAACAGCAACAACATGGATCACTGGTGCACACCAATTTTCACCTCAAACTCCTCCGACAACTCTAGCTCAACTCTGACTCTTGCTCTCACCATTACCTCTGGTATACCTCTCTCCCTCATTGCCCACTCCAATACCTTTCTCGAGACCCTGTCAAATGCCTATTCCAGGTCAACAAAGCACATATACAACTTCTTTTCCTTGTCTAAGTACTCCTCTTGTAACCTCCTCAAAATGAACACTGCATCTATTCTTCCTTTGCCTGGAATAAAACCGAATGCAGGAAGATACAGGAATTACCAAATACCATGAATAACAGAGAAAGGTAGAAGAAACGTCTCATGGAAAGCCAAGCAAGTTCGACCTGATAACCATGATACATTGTTCTGCATTACAGATTCTTTACTTCTGCTTCTGTCATGACTTGACAATGCTAAACATGTAGCCTGCAACTATTATAGTCTTGTTACAAGAGAATCTTACTGGTACAGGGCTGGGTGAACAACATTATCTTTAAACTCCGTCCTTACTGAGATTTGTCATGTTCTGTGTCCTTCTTTTGAGAGTTCTTCATTGAATTAATTGTAAGGGAAAGCAAATTACATTTTATGGACAATGTGTTCAAGAAAATGCCCTTAATAATGCTACTTAGAGAAACTAAGCCGATGGATTAGAGTTCTGTCCAAGAATGAGTCAAAGACTCTTCCACATTTAACAAGTTAGAGGTGTCCTAAAATTGATATGGTACGTACCACTTAACATCCACTAGACAGTTAAAATGAAGGCCCAGTCTATTAATCTATTGAGGGGCATAAAAGCTAGAAGCCACACGCTTGTCAGAAAGAGCAAGGTAGTGGTCCCAGTGTTGTGGTCTTTCTGATTCAGTTTTCATCTCTCCCTATGTTATTTCTATTATCTTTTCATAACCCTTGGGAGAATTTAGCATTTCATACAAAGTCACTTAATCTTGGCTCACCTCTCCAATACCTTCTAAAATTCTCAAAATGATGAGCAAATAGATGCTATGTTGTGCAGCAATAGGGGTCAACAGTGTAAGTGCGGCAGTGGACAGAATCCCCAAACCAAGGATAGTTTTGCCTCCAAACTGAGAGGCCAACCATCCCCCTGGAATTTGTGTCACAATGTATCCATAAAAGAATGCACTAAGAACAAGACCTAAAAGAGATATAAATCTGGTTAGTGCTCCGAGTACAGTACACCATAAAAGTTCTGACTGGTCAAAAAGATCAACAGATTTATTGTCTAAAATAAATATTAATTAACTACAATTACCTCGTTTTTTATATCCTTAGGGAGCTATGGTAAGGCACATTTGGTAAGATCGTACCTTTCTACCACAATTAAGGTACTGGGTACAGTCGGACCCATCTTCCTCTGAGTGACCTTCTTTTCTCCAAATTAAGCTCACACAACTTTCCATCTTTTAATTGTTATATATTAATAAAAAATTGTGCCAGTATATAACACACTATAAAAAAAGTACAAGAATTTTAAAAATATAAAATATAATAAAAACAAGTAAAAACAGCATAAAAACGGCTAAATTTTTGCGACATTTTGATGGTTTCACAGCATCATTCTCAAACTAAGACTAATATTAACATTGTTATGAATGAGCTATACATACTCGAACAAACTTTACTGGAGTGTTATTTAAAAATGTGTGATTTCCTAGGAGTATAAAAGAATCTTAAAAAACAATTAAGTGAATACTTTTGCCTTGACCAAGTTACCTTGGGTGTTAAGGCTATAAATCATATATAGCTAGGTTTCAAATCCCTTATGAATAACATCTTGTATAGCATCTTGATAGCTACTTTAATTTGTGATTCTTGGCAATGTGTTTCTGTTTTCTCTCTTTTAAATTCTTCCATCTTTTAGAGGAGCAACAACTGCTTGGAGCTATCTATGATGGACTAGTTTCAATTCAGAGAAGCCTTACTCTTGTCTATTTAACTTTAGATAAGCACTAGCTCTATGGGCCAATAGTTGTGCATAAAGGTTTAGCTTAACCTTATAGTTATAACCATCGATTATGTTCCCACATGTTGACTATACTGGTATGTGCTGCTATATTCAGGTATGGTTTTCAGACCATCCAGTTTAGAACAGGGTGTATGTAAATCAAGAAACTTTTTGGCTAGAACAGGAGGTAACATACACTTAATGACTGCCCTTAAGGGAAACATCTGTTTTGTTTCCCGAGAATCACAATGTCTCCCAAGACAAAGTCGAGGAAAACATCAAGATTCAAGGAAAACAAAACAGATGTTTCCCAAGGGAGCAATCATATTTTATATGCATAATTAAAAGATATATACCACAATTACTGAATTTTCCCAGTTTCAAACATGATACTCAACCGCAATGTTCACATGAGGTTGGTCAACAATTTTCGAGATGTTGACTCACCGGGGAACATTTGATTTGAGAATATCCACGTGACCTCAATTTGCAATATTTGGAAATTTTTTAGACTGATTAAGAACAGGGTGAAACAATTCTTCCTGAATGAGAATTGGTTTGACTGGGTTTTGAATTTTTTCCTGATTCACAGGGCTAACCTCTGTAAAAAAATTCATTTGCAAATTGGCCCTGAACATTTCTACATTTCTTTATCTATTTCCTGGAACATGTAGACATCAAAACTAAGAGTAATATATTCTTTATTATTTTAGAGTAGGGGATCAAAATAAAACCATTTCTAGTCTAGAACAGGGTTCGGTTTGTGAAGGTCCAGCAGCCCACTCCACATAAAATCCTGGTGAGTATCCCCCTGAAGTTATATATATGTTCAATACTTCTGTTGCTTTTTCAGAGATTTATTCTAAAAGGTGGTCCAATCCCAACAGAAGGCAGCCTAGTTACTGGTGATTTTTTTGTAATACAGGATTTTATTAGTTGAAAAACAAAATATATTGACTGATCCATGGCAATGTTACAGTTGGGAAAATAAACAGTCTATATGGTGTAGCTATATAATTATTAAGAACATCCCTGTTTTTACATTATTGTCTTGAGGAGTTGAACTTCTAACTATAACATGCAGATGTTACAGCAAAGACAGCACCTCCTCGTCAAATATTTCAAGACCCTGAATGTAATGGTTGGTTGGGCCAGGAATTGAACTAAGCCAGTAGCACAAGGTAATCAGGCAACTTACCATCTACCGGTAGGCTGACTGGCAAGATACTACAGGTTATCTGATCATTAAGTATTGAACTCTGAATCACATATTGTGTTCCAAACCAAAACATCAGCAGTCTATATAGCTTCAATCTTTAATGAAAGGGTCTAGGGCAAAAACGGTGTGTCAGTGACTTTTGAAGAAGTTCTCAACCCTCACTAGATTATCCCTATTACCTCTTCATAAATTTTGGGAGATTTTAGCATTCCATACAAAGTCATGTTCACTTGTTTTTGCACAAGACAAAAATGACATATAAGTGAATGTTGATAAAGTTCTCATCTCTCCCTACATTATCCATATTACAGTATTTCTTCATAACCATTGGGAGAATTTAGCATTTCATACAAAGTCACTTACATTGTTTTTGCACTAGAACCTTCAATTTTAATTACGCTGAAATTTTGTTTGCTTACCCTGTGTCTCTTGATCCCAGTTGAATTCCCCATCCTAGTTTTACAAAATATATTTATTATCATTAATAAGAACATATTTTCAAAAACAACTTTGCTTAATTCAAACTAATTAGTTTTAAGGCTACACCATATTAAACATCATGATCATGATCTTTGTTAATTTAACATCCCTAGTTTCCAACTCCTGGGGGTGTACATGATATGAGTTGCCTACAAATGTTTTCTATTCTCTGCCATATCTTCTGTGATGTTTGGTTAGCTCACATCACATCCAGCCCCAGGAGTGGGAAACTAGGGATGCTATTAAACGATGATGATTATCATTAGAAAGCTTAAACCAGGACCCTGTTTAGGGCACATGCCCTGATACATAGCAGATCTTTGGTTTGTGAAATCCTCTATTTACGGCATTTCATGGTTCTGATGCCATCTTCCTTAGATTTATTAAGAAAGCCTTGTTCAATCATACCAATGAATGGAATTTGCAATGTTACAGTAAAACAAATTTTGCATTGGAACTAGGTGCAAATCGATGAGGATAGCTTTGGCTTTGTTCTTTTTTTTTATTGTCAACGGGCCAGCCAAGCATATTATTCAATAATGCAAATCGAAGGTAGCAAGGAAACAGCTCATAGAGCTGTGTATCCACAGGGTAAAAGCTCAAGGGAAGAAAATCTTGATTTCAGTGTAACTTGAGTTAAAAATACAATAGTCATTCTTCCAGAGCCCAAAAATAAAAGCAAATTGATTTATCAGTTCTTTTCTTATCAGTCAATCCTGATCCTGATTTATTTCTCTGTTAAGCTAATTAGTATTTATAAGAGGAGTGGACAACAGCCTTAGCCACAATGGCTTACAGAAATTATAAAATTACAAGAAAAAATATAATATCAATAAATAAGTTAATAAATACAAACTGGCATACTGAGTAAATGAATTAAGTTTTACATAAATAAATGTGTAATATAAAATCATGAAAGTATGTTTAGGTAGGAATGATTCCCCCAGAGATGTTTTCCATGTGAGATTCCTGTAACCAAAGTGAATAATCCCCAAACCAAACCTGGATGCACACCCCAACCCCTCCACAGATCAATCAATGTGTGAACAAGTGGGCTGCTTTGACTTGAAGCCACTCACATTGGCTGTGAGAAAAACATGCTCGGGAAGATCACGGTACAATTTGTTTATGATTAAGAGTCAATGAGGGAAAATGCTTTATCTCTTTTATAAATTATTATTTTCAGACAATATAAAAAGCATGAAACTGTAAACTCTCAAAACTTAGTGACAGCCAATCATATATCGCTCAAATAATTTACATACTTCAAACCACCTCTGTCATAGCACTATGAAAACATACTTGTTGACCAATCAAAGTGTATGTACTATCCAATTGACCAATTTTGATATATTAATATTCAGCTGGGGACTGATGTTTAGGGGCATAAAACAAAAAAAATCCCAGTAGGCATTAGCAAAAGAATAATTTGTTTCTTCTTTTGTTTTGTTCCTTTAAGCCTCAGACCCAAGTTGAATTTTAATGTATCAATATATTGGTCTATTCATTTTATATGATCCGCTCTCGAATTCTCCCAAACATTTGCCTCAGTTTTCACCAGGCTATGAAGGCATGGACTGAGAATATGTTTTATTGCTTTAAACTGCTTTCAGTTTCAATTATATCATCATTCATTATGCACTTATCAATGTCATGCCAGCAGGGGGGGGGCTGGGAGGGCAGGATATAGAATGTTCCGACATTAAAATGTGTGATAGAATGAGAGGGGGCAAGGGATGAATAATAGGTGCGATTCAGTTTAACATGGGAGTGTAGGGTAGGGAGTATTTATGAACCATAAGGGAGGTGATCGAAAGGGAACGAGGGGAGCGGTGAACACTGCAGAAAGATTGTATACAAAACGCCGTATTACGTAGGATCTGAAAAGATCTAAATCTACTGTCTATCTAGATCTTTTCAGATCCTACGTAATACGGCATTTGGCACACGGTCTGCTTGCAGTAGTCTATATTTTATATATTTGCGAGCGGAAGTCTTCCAAGATACGAAATTAATGCCCTTTCTTTTGAAACACGGTTTGGCCACGTAACAGGTTTTTTTTTTTGTCAATCCGTATTTTTAACTTGTCTGCTGGCGGTTATTTTATGCTCGCTACACCGTACTGACGAGTCCCAAAAAAGACGACACAGCTGTATGCGGTTACACTTGCTGGCTTATTCCAAGCTCCTACTCAAACTGGTTCAGTGACAAGGTAATTTTCACTTAGTACATCAAGTACGCAAGAAAACTTTAGAGCTCATGAGATCAGTGACTTTATCTTTTGGGAAAATATGTAAAATTGCAATGGTACATGAAACTGTAATGATCTTGTAGTGACTGTCTTTTAGGAAGACCTCAAAACTACTGAAGAGAGTACATAAACCGTAAAGTCGATACTCAAAGTCGAGCCCGGATTTTATAACTAAACTGTAACTTTTTTAAAAATCGTGTATTTTTGTAGCAAACTACAAGGGTAATTGTTAGTTTCTTTCGTTTATTTATCTTAATGAAGCTTTTATAAAGCAAAGAAGTCTCCATTTACATTGCTATCACTAAAACGTTTGTGCTATTGTTCTTCAGTGAGGCCGTCATCCTAGGCATCACAGTCTTCACTAGGGACCTTACGCAACGAGGACAGGAACACGAACAACGACGGCTCAGAAAAATTACATTTCTGGTTCGCTCTTTACCTTTTTGTGTGGGTCATTAGAGTTTTGTTTCTTCGCCTTAAACTTTGTGAATAATATTTAAATATTTAAATGTTTCTCCATGCAACTAAACAAATACTGAGAAAGTTTTTGCTGTTACGTCCTCGTAGTCTCGACAACTCTAAAAAAGGTCTTTTCACGTTGTAATTTTAGCGACAACTCCGTTCAGGTGCCGAGCTCGATGCATTCCAACGTGCAGTTATTTTATTTACTATTGTTCTTTGCCGTCACCATCGGCGTCGCCGTCTTCGTAGCGTAAGGTCACTACTGTCTCTTGAAACTTAAATGGAACTGGATCTTGCTCTTCCAACCGCAATATCTCTAAACTTTTGAAATGCTATTTGGGCATTTTTTTTTATTTAGCGAGTTTATTATGTGTGCCCGTGTACAGGTCAATTTTCATGTCTCAAAACTTGGAATTATACATAAGCAAATACGGTGTAAAGGACACAATTGACTGAAAGTCTTATGATCATCACCATAAGTAGTGTAAAGAGCTGACGTTCCCTGTGATAATGTATTAATGAACTTGTAAAACTCCATAACGTTAAAAGATATATATGATTTGGATTTTGCTTTTCTGGAGTTGTGAGTACTCAGGTCTTTCCTTTAATTATTTTAGAAGTCTTAACTTTGGAAGAAAACAGCTTCAATAGTGTTACCGAAAATGTTGCAGAAAAACCATACACAATCGTATAAAGCTGATGAGGGCCGGTAGTGGCCCGTCAAAATATAGTTACTATAATTTACCATTGTTGTTTGTCCGCTGAACAAACACTTATCTTAACATAACATGATACTGATTATGAATATTCTTTAACAGTGTCAATTGTGGCTAAAGAGAGATAAGTATCCGTGCCATCTGTTAACCTAACAAGCTCATAAACTTAGTAGATGCAATTTAAAATCCTTGCACATAATAAAACCATTTTGGTATTTTTATTGCATCTGTTTTACTCCTATACATTCTTTTCTGCTTTTCACTGCATGGTCAGCACAGTGGCAAAGTAGCTGATATGTGTATTAGTAACCTTGGAGTCCAGTAAATCTTTATGCGTACTTTTCTTTAGCAATACATTTTTTCTACGTGCTTGTTCCAATTAACATAGCTGTATAAATGCTTACTAAATTCATTAAAAGACTAATTAACAATTAGACCTCGAGGGCGAACGGACTACGAGTCAATAGCCCATGAGGCCGTAGGCCGAATGGACTATTCAAACTCGTAGTCCATAAGGCCGAAAGGTCTAATTGTTTTAGTATAAACCTACTAATCGGTCAAAACAAGGATGAACAAATTAAGTTGTTGATGAAATCCTCTGATATTATAACAAAACGGGGCTCATTACTATTTTGATCCGCCATCTTTTCTCTACTACCTTATTCGTACTAATTTTCGCGGGCACTTAATTTCGCGAATTTGGAACACGAATATTTCGCGAGCATTAAT
>JANCMA020078845.1:0-15464 GCA_024336925.2 Zoanthus solanderi | reverse complement strand
TTGTTTTTTTCTTTTCTTTTACAAAAAATGAAAGAGGGGTAGGCATTCCCAACATTTTGGGGAGGGGATGCTCGTCGTACCTCTCGGGGGTACAAATTCAAGGATTTGGTACAGCTTAGGGTACCAAAGACCAATTTTGACATTTGCATACAGTGCGATAACTTTTGGGGCTTCCTCAGTATCATACAAACAGAGATATAAATCGCGTATCGGCAGTTTAAGCGGAAGTTCAAGTTGATGTAGCTTTAATTAGTCGACTAACTTTATGTCAATCAAACCAGTGTAGTTGGGTTATATTAGAGACTAAATCAAACAAAGCAATCGCCGACTTGATTTGTAGTTGTTGTTTCAGAGATTAATCAGGCAAGTAATCGCGACTGTTTTCACTGGTACGTTAATTCCACCGCCAATACCCATCTTCCATTGCCTTAGATTCATAAGGTTTTCCAGTGCCTGTGCTGTTAGCAAAAGTAAGTGGTAGCTTTGATGTTGTTTTATCTTTTTTCGACAATACTTTCAAAAACAACTGGCCAGTGTGGAAGGCATTTGATGCTGTTATCTTGATCTTCAATGAATTGATTGAAATATTGTCTGCATGTCCCGCTTTTTGGATGGTACCTCAGGGTTTGAAATCGACTTGAGCCACGCCCAGATTGGTACTTTTTAGGGGTTCCGTTGCAATTTTCCGAGGGGGATACCCGCCTAAAAAAAGTTGGGAATTCCCCCTTCCTCCCCATCGGGGACCAGTGTTACTTATTATAGTCTTCTTTATATTCTCCCTCTCGATAAATGCTAAGAGTGATCTTCTGATACATTATTCGAGACTGTTTGTATGATATTTATTAGATAAACTTCAAGTGTTTTTTATTATCACATTGGTTTCTACAAATTAATTGAATAGGCGAGCTTAAAGCTCGGAAACTACACACTTGGAAACTACGTGTAAACTTGCACCCCTTTGAACAGTATAATTGTGTTAGCTACATAGATCATTACTTTTTAAATGACGTTTTTTTCCTACTTTTATCCACTCTGCGCAGTTTTTCAAAGCGTATTCTGGGTTCGAGGTTTTGGTTTACGAGTTGGGAGTGAACCTTATTAATTGGGAGTGAAGTTTTGGAGAGTGAGGCTTTAGAATTCAGAGTGAGGTTTTAGTATTCAGAGAGATTTTTTAGTATTCATGCAGAGTGAGGTTTTAGTATTCAGAGTGAGGTTTTAGTATTCAGAGTGAGGTTTTAGAATTCGGAGTGAGACTTTGGAATTCGGAGTGAGTTTAAAAATTTGGAGTTCATTTGTGGACCTCCTTAGCATACTAACAGTGGTCATAATTGATTAGATTTTGTTGAATCGTGCAACAGCAAAACAGCTTCATCTCATAGTTTATCAGTTTATAGAGAAAAGTCGAGTAGGCGGCCAGCTCTTTTTTCTTTGCTATTCGTACTGGTTATTTACAATGTTGTTCTACGAAAAGAAAATAATTCAGAGACAGAGATCTTTGCCTTCGAAAACGTTTTGAAGCTTGTTTGCTCTCATGTAATCCTTCTAATGAACTGTCGCAGTGCGAAATCCTACGGAAGTATAGCATTCTAAATCAATCATTTAAAATCGTTTAGTTTAGCTATCATGTTGTTTTAATTTGTCTAATAAATTTTCATCATAGCAGTGTAAAAATTTCAAGAATAACTTCAATGCACAGTTTTAAAGAAAGCTTGTATCGGGTCAATATTTTTATGGCGAGTCAGCAATCGTTTTGAAGAAATGAACGTAAAGTTTCTTTTTTTATCTTGTACACAATTATGGCATTGAAACATACACGTTATGTGGAGCTTAAAGTGATGCTCAACGTCTATTTTTTACATGCTCAAGATTTAATTTCTTCTTTTCCAAATTTTCCAGTTGTAATGGTAAAAATATTTTTTGTTTTGCAAACGATTTCTTTTCTTCTTTTTAAGATTGACTATAGAATAGAGTACAGAGCTGCTACATAAGCCAATTACATTTTCTCTTTCGTATCATTACTATCAATTTAAGTGTAGTTTCTTCTTTAAAGTTTCTCACGATGCAATGTAATGTGAATCGCCATCGAAATATGATTATAGCATTTCAAAAAATCTTCAAGAATCATTACGCTCCAATATCTATTATATTTTTAATTTCTGCAATGTTTGTTCAGGGGCTGCGTTCAATCGTTTTAAGATTGAATTTGTCAGGAAGAAGTGGTTTTTAAGAGGTCAATGAAGTGTTATTGAAAAGGGAAAAAACGTAATTTCAGGATTAAATCAGTACGGATTCTCCTTTTCAAAGCAGTTTTTTTTTTAAATTTCCCATGGCCAGTTTCCTACTCTGCGGCGTTATTAAAACAGAACACGTTTATCAGGAAGTGTTCTTTTAATGGGGATTTGCTCTCATGCGGCTGCTCGTTAGCAGTTCAAACATAGGGCCAAATTACCGGAAAATATTCAGCGATTGACTTGCAGATATAAAGCGGTGAAGTTTAATTAAGTCGACCTCTATACATGTACTGTACATAATATAAAAAATAGATATGTTCTTATATGAAACATATTACTTCATTGTTACCTAAAATGTTATGTAATCGTTCCTATATACCACAACATTATATTTTGTGTAATCAAAGAGACCGCATCTGATTTGGGGAAACATTTTTTTTTATATTTCTTTCTTTTCAACCCGGAATATGTTTTATTTTTTCATTTGCGAGTTTTAACAGTTATAAATAGTGACAATTAAATTAAAACGTCACTAAACATCTAAATTAGTTTGTACTTTTTTTGAAAGGTTTCAATATTTGGCTGAAAGCTTCAATGCTCATTTCTCATACACTTGAAAGCTCCGATATCAGTGAAAAACATTTTGGTCAATTAAAAACTGCAATGTAGATTGGCATGGGAACATCGGCGTAGCATAGTTCGCATCAATAAATGCTTCAAACTGATGACTGGGGTTTTCATTTCATAAAAACTGGCCGCTAAAATCTAAGCGGATTGCTTTAATGGAAAGAGGTATCTACTTCCATAGTATATATAAAAGGAGATTTGTGTAAAGTAAACAGTGTAACTATAAGAGCTGGATTACATTTTTATTTCCGAGTTTTGCTATTCTGAATGAAACACGGCGACATCACTCCAATCAAGTACGGCTCGCCACACTTTCAAAAAAGCATAGTTTTGATCTTATCAGAGTTTAAAAGCAAGATAAATAATTAATAAGAAAGAATAGTCTTGAAAGGTAACTATATGTAAATTGCACATGTCTTTTTGTGTCCATATTTGTAGTAGAAAACTCTTTATTATCAACAGGTGATAGACAGGAAACTTACTTCATATTCTCAAAAATAAATAGCAGCATCAAACTTAAATAAAAAGATCTCTAAGAAGGATGTCTGTGTGTTGTTGACAACTGAGCATCTATACCGCCAGACCTCACCAAAATACGTGTCATGGAAACTACAGATGCAATATCAGTCACGTGTCTCCTCGTCGTTATCATTTTGGTCTATATTTGGAAACATCTTGGTGTGTGTCGCATGCATCACAACAAGAGAGCTAAGAAGTTCAACTACCGCTTTTGTCGTGAGCCTCGCAGTTAGTGATGTACTTGTTGGATTAGTATCTATGCCATTCTGGGTGTCTGTACAAACCACAGGTGAACCAAGCGTGCAGAAGTTTCCGCAAATTTACACAATGTGGTTATGTGCAGACATTTTTCTTGGAACAGCATCTATTATGAATTTAATGTTCGTCAGTCTTGACCGACTAATCGCCGTCACACGACCGCTACAGTATCAATCAATAATGAGTCGTTCTAGAATCGGAGTAGCTATTGTTTTCCTGTGGTTATATTCGATTGTTATTGCCTTGATTAAAATGTTAAAGTGGCCTGAGTATCCATTATTTGTGTCTATAACAGCCTTTTTTGGTCCACTTATGATAACAGTAGTGGCTTACTGCATCATTTTTAAGGTGGCCATGAAACAAGCGCGTTCTATCCGAGTGCAAGTTGTGAGATTTGCATTTACTAATAGAGATCTCCAAGGCAACAGTAAGAAATCCATGGTAACGACATTCCGTCAAGACATGAAGGCTGCTAGAACTTTGAGTATCATCGTAGGAACGTTTGCATTGTGCTGGTGTCCCTTCTTTGTAATACTCTTGGTGTTCGGTTACTTTAAACCATCGGGTGCCGTTTTTTATCCTCCGTTAGGACCCTTCGTGAAATGGCTTCACTATGGTAATAGTGCAATGAATCCTATCTTGTACGCATGTCTCAACAAACGCTTTCGATCTGCTTTTAAGAGGATTCTTTTGGGATTTTACGACAAATTCAGCTGCAGTATTTAATCACCGTTAGTGTTATGCATGCGGGCGGGCATGGTTGGTGCAGTTTAAGATCTCTGCTTTCCGATCATAAGGTCCCCAGTTCTATCCCAGCTCTGCCGGGATTTAAATATTTGTGTGACCTTCTTTTCCGCCTAAACTAACTCAGCTTTCCATTTTTCGAGGGTAGGTAAATGAGTACCAGCGTCTGCTGGGAACTAAACTACGATGGATTAGTGTCCCATTCAGGGGAAGTCAGACTCTCATCCGATTAACACTACAGAAACCAGAGATAAGCACCCGCTCCATGGGCCACTAGGCTCGTAAAGGATTTAGCTTAGTGTTAGCATATCTACTGAAAAAAATGGATGATAAGATGTAGTAAGCTCCGTAAAATATTCAACTCCTCCATAACACACCCTCTTCACTCGTACTTACAACAACGTTTATTCACCATAGCTTCATAATAAATGCTTGAATCTGCACCATTTATAATTAATAAATGGGTAGATGCTAGTTGGATCTACTACTACTACTACCAGCAGTGCAGCCACAAATCTGTTTCTGTAAATAAGTTACTGCATGATCTGTGTATTGAAGGGGAATAAGAATATAAATATATGAAATGAAATAAAAAAAACACAATAAGGCAAATATATATATTATATATAGCGGACTAATAAATTTCATAATGTGAGATGAACTATTCTTTTAATTTCGCTTTGAACGACTTCATGGAGAGAGTTTTTAGATCTGCTTAAATTGAGTTCCAAACTGTTGCTCCAGTAAATTTAGCATTGAAGATATATTTAGTTCTTGCGCCATGGAAGTGAAGCTTGCCTAATGGTGAATTTTGTTTTGAATTTATGAATCCTTAAAAAATAACTATCGAAAGAATGGAATTTTCAAATGAACAGACTTACTTAAAAATGTAATCAGATCAAAATGTTTAAGTGCTTTTTTCAACTGGAATATTGGTCAGGACTAGAGGTTTTGTGAAAGTTTGAAAGAGTTAAAGTTCTGATGGCTCGTTCAGCTGGTAAAAAAAACAGGTTTAATTTTGTATTAGTTCGAGAGGCAGGTGTTACCCCATGTGACGAGAGCATATGTTAAAATAATTATTCAGGTGAGTAGTCATATCAAGTCAGTTTATGATTCGAGTTTTGATACTAGCCACTTAGTGCTAAACACTGTGTTTTTATTAGCTGCGAAAAGTCAACTTTATGCAGTAGACAAAGTTCACGCTCATAGATTTTGGTTCAATAAAGTTGATTACATTGGTATTTGAAGTCTATCATGATATTATAATCATATTATAGTATATTATTTATATTATAATATACTATATATACCATAATGACAGATTTAATTTTAAATTGAAATCCTTGCACTCATTGCCACAGCGAGTTTCGAGCCAATCTGTCGGCAATAACTCGTGGTCTCTCTTCAATTCAGTTTTTATGGTGATGTCAACTTCTGAGCCAATCACACAAAGCTAGGCACATATTTGGTGGTATTGCACAAGAATTGAATTTTCTCGCCGAGAAAAAAAAACACAGAAGATATTTTAAAACTGGTTTGCAACAGGCAACCCAGTAATAAGAACATTCTCAGCCTCAAATTGCCGAAAAAAAAAGAACATTGAGCGTCAGCAAAATGTTACTGGTTCTTAATAAAAAAATAAAGTGTAAGTAACGCAACCCCATTTTAATAAGATTCCACCCTGAGAAGGGCTTATTCTACTCTAACTCTTCAATTACAGTACCGCCCAAAGAGCAACTCTATTGACACATTGCCGATTCTAGTTAAAGACGAACAAATCTGTCAGAATTAACATACATTCCTGCCTTTACTGACGGAGCCTAAAGTGAAACGCTATAAGAACTTATACGAATAGTTTCTCCGCGCATTAGATAATGAGCTCTAACGGAAGAATAACAAGTACTTAAAAAGTAATGATAATAAGCTACCAAAAGTAAGAAATAAAAACAGATTCTAGACATTAGAAAAACAATGTCAGTAGTCAGGAGAGGAAGCTGTTCATTGTGTGTCCTTTAGCCTCACTCACTTGTCAAAAGTCATTTCAGTGGTGGTTGATCAAAAAACAAGAATTGTAAATATTAAGCTTGTGACCCGAATTTATAGTATTTCAAACAAAGGAAAGCCTTGTGTCACAGTTTTCCATACGAGCATCCGCCCAGATTGTTGCCCTGAACTTTTTGCGTTAACCCAAACGGTATTTGTACCTTTGGCGTCTAGAAACGGGCCACTGCTCAATAAAAAACATTCACTCACTGCTTCAATTCAGAATCAAGTAACTCCTCTTGACTAAACATTAAATTCTTATTTTTGATGATTTAATGTAATTTTTTTGCATATAATTATAAAAAACAACTCTTTTCGTTAAATTCAGTAAGCAATGTTCGTTTAAAATATTGATCAGTGATAAATGTCTAAGTACCTTGTAAAATACAAGGTTTTTTAGGCTGGGAAAGATTACACTAAACAAGAAAACTGACTAGAAGAGAGCGAGACGTGGGATCGAGTCTGGCTCAGGATAAAACACCAACTTTTTCTAATGAGTATAAAAAAATCACAACACAGTTTGTGTATTTCTCATAATTTGTTTACATATCTTGTCGTTGCTAGAAACGTACATATATTATTTAGAACTTTTTCTTTCTAGACAGGAAAATACATCACCAATTAAGATATCATCGTCGGAACACTTCTTTCCACGACGTTTTTTCGTTGACATTTTTTTATTGCTAATTTTAAATATATTTAATCTAAAATGATAACATTTTAAAGTCGCTTGTAGATCGACGCAAATCGTATCTGACTTATACAGTCCCTTGTAAAATATTCTTATCTCCACGAAGAAAAAAGTTGTTATAAAAAACATATAATTTATTTAGGTACTTTTGAATTTAACCTATACACTAACGTTAGTGTTTATTATCACTTTCCAAACGAATTTACAGTTTTCCGGAAGCACTTAACTTTTGGCGAAAGCTATCTCTTATGTTTTCAAGTTTTAAAATAAACATTAAAAGTAATATCGATAAATATTAATGAAGCGGTTTGTTCTCAGATAAAGCAGTGTATTACAGCGCCTTAATGGATGGCGGCTGGAAGTAGCTCACTTTCAAAATGTTATTTATTTGTCATGCAGATTGATCTCTTTTTGCAATTAAAGATCTATATGTTACAGATTACACTACATTTCGGCGATTTCAATATAAAACAGGTTCAAAGAGTTGGCAAATAAATGAAAAATTAAGATAAATATAACTAATGTCTCCACCAAGTACCAACAACACGTCGAAACATTTTACAATGATATTTGCGTGGCACATCGCTTTTTCTCCAAGAACAAAATGTTTTTAGATTGATGGGTTGCTAGCATGATTTTCAATTTACAAAAAACATTTTTAAGTGGTTTATGAAAGCATAAGTATCGATCTTCACAGCGGTAAGTTTCAGGGAGATTGATTGAGGGCATATTTCTGAATAGAAATACGGACATGAAATAAAAAAAAAAATGCATAATTCATTCCGAGAATGAAGGATAAATGATTGCAGATTTTCAGCTTTTACCTCTAACTATAGTAACTTGTTTCATTGTTTGTAGCTTGTTGAATGAATTTTGAAACGTTTTTAATGTATACATTTGTTCCAGAATTATTATGAATAACTCTTCCACGGAGACTTATCATTCTTATGAAAATTTGAAAACACCAGCAGCTTCAAACGCTCTTGAAATCTTTGTAAGCATTGTTGCAAGTCTTCGTATAGTAGAGTTTTTATATTTTATTCAATTTTTAAAACACGAGTAATAAGAGCCTGGTGCTATGGGGACGTTATTAGTGTAAAGGTTCCAGTTAACTACAAATTGAACCTGTAAAACTAAAATTCTAAATAGCAGCACTTTAGGAGATAATGCATTGGCGCGATAACCAAAACGCAAGTCAAGGAGTTACTTGCATGCATAATAATCTGCAATGTATACAGAATAATAATTTTCTAGCCTCTCTAGCTTCCGGGGTTATCTGAAAACGTTAAAATTATCCATTTTACAGCTTTACCCTCATAAAAAGGTTTCTGTAAAAGAGTATGCTAAGTTTATTAAATTTTTCAAGCAAACGCGGTGAAAGCATTACGAATTATTCAAAACCTTCATAACGAATTGAACTCATGTTAGATTTGGAGTATATTCTCAGCAAAAGCCTTCTAGTCATTGTGTTTTGCTGCTATTAACAAAAGCCCTCATTAAAGGAAAATCATTTAGTTTCAGCAAAAAAACTACAAATTGCATGTTTGTACTATCCCAAAGATATCAAATGCCGGTTATAATCGGCAGTGAAATTTCAATTTTTGTTACATTATTCAAACGATCTAAGATACCTGTAAAAACAACTATTCAGTTGCAACTAAGAAAGTGTAACTGAGAACAATATTCGCAAGGACGTTTTTCTTTTGTTGATCTCCCATTTCTATATCATGAAATAGAACTGAAACTGTCGGCAACATATATACTCAGACATCGCTCAAATCAACCCGAGTTTCATTTTTACAAATGTGTATCTGTGACAAGGCAAAAGAAGATTTTAAAAGGTTAATGGATGTTTAGTGTCTGATGGGAAACGAGAAATTCAAATCAGCTGTCGATTAAAAGAGTAAACCTTTTTTCACCGGACCAAAGCAATCTTTTCTATTCTACTGGGGGCGGAGCGTTGTAAGTGCATTTCTTATGAATTCAATGATTTAAAAATATGATTAAAAAAAACGCTTCAAGTTTTTTGGCTATAATAGAAATTGGTCTCAAAACACATTTTATGTTCCATTTATTTCTAAAATCTGTTTTTTTTTTCTTGATATCAATCGGGTTAAAACGACTCGCGGAGGAAGATTTGGAGAGAGATTGCATTGGTTGAAAACTGATATTTTAGAATAATTCAAATATTTAGTTTATAGGGTGTCATATTTCTGTTATGCTGTCACTTACGAATGAGGCGATTTGTCAAAATCATTAAAAAAACATCGTTATGAAAATTAATTTCCTTTCGAGAGGAAAGCACTTTTTTTCAAATCTATAATTATGGGAAAGACCATGACGCCTAAACAGACTCACAATTTGTCAGTTTTTCCTTTTAAAATAACTTTTAATTTATGGTGAAAAGTTTAAGCTGGTGAAGCAAGATCTTATGCGACAATTGATTTAGTAGAAGTAAGCATTGCAACACCCTTAAAATGTTTTTTTAAATCGAATCTATTAATATTATTTTTGTCTTATGTTTTAAATCTTAAACTTGTGGTTTCTGCAGGGAAAATAAACTTTTGCATCGTGAAATCCACAGCTTGAAGAAAGTAAGAGAGGCTCTAACATGCAAACATTATTTGAAAACACAATCACAGATCATGTTGGACTTGATTTAGGAATCTATGCTATAATTCATTGTTTTCTCATCCAATTAGTCAACAAATGAATTTTGCCATAGGTTCCGCAGTAAAATTTGTTATTACGAAACCTATTGATATGTCTACTATCATCTAATCCCTTTTAAAAATATCTTCTACATAGATAAAGTGTAATAAGTTTCTTTCAATGAAAACTTTTAGTCAATTCGATAAAATCCATTACTTCCTAGATTTTAGCGTAAGACGATGTTTTGTCTTCTGATTGACCCAAATTGCAAGAGCATTTCATCAAGTTGTGATTATATATCACCTGATCACAAAAGAACAGAAGACAATATCAAAAGGCCAGATTTAAACAACAATTGTGGATTTCAGATGTTAGAAGATTTATCAAAGATAGTAATACCCTCCAAACAAAACCCGAAGCTAGAATTTGTCTACAATTCGTGTTTTCGTCAGCAGAATCCGACAGCTCTGTCAAACCTATTTTGTACTACGACAAGGTGCGTTTACTTTGTAATAAAGTTTCATTCAATCGCTTTTCTTTGCTTCTTTAATGATGTCAAATGACTTTGTCTTGTACGCATAACAATGAGAAAACGTTGCTATTCTTTCGTAAATGGGAATGCAAAACTTTGCAGGTCATTTGGTGAAATATCTAAATATTACTTTTCGGGGATTTTGCGCGGTCTTTTAGCTGACAAAACAAGGGTCATTACAGTTTATCCAAATAAGTCGCTTTTGGTGATCAACTAATTGAAAGTAAGTCTATCTTATTTGTAACCGTAAATATTGTGTCAGGATTTAAGAGTTTGAAGCAAGATATTTTGTTAGTCTCATCCTTCACCCACAGCAAATCGCTATTTGAAGCTAGAAGCAGCAATGACTTTAGATTTGGAAAACATTATCGTCCATAGTTGTAAGTAGCTAGCTGCATAGTGTGATTGATCGCATTATTAGTTTAACGAGCAACCAAGATTTATTGAAATTGCAATATTTGAAGAATGTGTATTTCCTAAGTTAAGGATTCACTACCTTAAAAATTCTTGATTTAGGGTCTACAATTTAAAACTGACTGCAGATTAAGCCTCTGAAAAAATATTTGTTCGTTTGTTTTTTGTTGATCGTGGCTGGTTACTAGAGTTATTTTATGGAAATTGCAAATAAACTGAATTGTTTATTAAAATAACATTCAGTGGGCCTTTAGAATCACAAGAAGCTTTTCGAAAACACGGATTAAGCATCAAAGTGAATTTTTTAAAGAAACCCATCACAACGTTTTATTTAGGGCACAAATCTTATCATATTATTTTGTTTCAAAACCTTACAAACTCACAGGAAACGTGGATGGATCAAAACATCTTACAGAAGTGACTACATGGTACGCTGTAAAACTCTTGAGTCAAAACTGTGATTTCATTTTGAGAACAGCATTGTGACAAATTTGATCTGGACGGCTACTCAAGTAATTTATCAGTGGACTCGTGGCATCGCAAGATACGATGAACTCAAGGAATGGCTCCCTGAATGGGACCATCAGTGCAGGAAAGGTTGGTTTTTTCGACTCTGTAACAATTTGGTCCGTTTCTGTGCTCGCATTACTTATCGCAGTGACAGTGTTCGGTAACATCCTTGTGTGCACGGCATTTTGCCTTTGCAGAGAGCTGCGAAACATCACAAATCAGTTTGTGGTCTCACTGGCTATCAGCGACTTACTTGTCGGCTTTGGAAGCATGCCATTATGGTTAGTGTACCAACTGGGTGGGTGGCCTGTGTACAGTCCCATCTACACCTGGTGGTTGTGCCTGGACATTGTGACAGGTACAGCTTCTATCATGAACCTAGTAATCATTTCTGTTGACAGATACTATGCAATCACGTCGCCGTACCAGTACCAATTCAAACTCACCAGAACACGTGCAAAGATGGCCGTGGTGTTTGTCTGGGGATACTCGTTTATTGTTGCAGCAATTCGAGCACCGCCTTTTTATTCGCAAAGCTGGTCCGCCTATTACCCCTATGTTGTTGCCACTGCCAGCTTTTTTGTTCCACTTCCGGTAATGATTTTCTGTTACGTTCAGATATTTCGTGTTGTGCATGAGCAAGCCGGTAAAATACGCAGACAAGGAAGTGGCGGTTACCATACGTGTCAAGATTTTTCTGAGGCGTTTGCAGACTTTGAAGCACGCAACAGTGTTTTCGTTGATTCTCCCGTATTCTATGACGGAAAAGCCCGCCATTCTTACGCGACCCAACGGTCGTCGACAAGCGCAGGGCGTTCATCATCCAGTGCAATTCATTCGTATTTCAAAAAAAACCGTCCAACGCTAACAAGCCAAAACTCTTTCAAGATGTTCAGAAAAGCTTTTGTCGCCGACTTGAAAGCTGCTAAAACTCTTGCAATAGTTATGGGATCCTTCATCATTTGTTGGTCTCCGTTCATAGTAATGAATATCATTTACGTCACGTGTCAAAGCTGTATAGTTCAACCAGCAATGCCAACAACGGCTAAATGGCTTCATTATTCTAATTCAGCAATGAACCCTATAATATACACAGTTATGAACCGAGCTTTTCGCAACGCATTCAGAAAGATTATGTGCAGGCAACTTTTAAACTCTAATATTCTTGACGAACGCAGCAGAGTTTTAAGCGCAATCGCTTTTCCACGGAAAAGAAAAAACCCAGAGATTGTGCGAGAGAAGAATGGAAGAAAGTACAAAATGGAGACCAAAGTGACGGAAATTCTAACATGTGAAGAATTCCTAAGTGTGGTTTGATATGACACTTTGTAGTTTTTACGCAAAGTGCAAGCAAAAGGCAAAATACCTAATAAACCGTTTGTTTTTGTTCATGTTATTTAATAGCAGCCGGTTATAGTTGAAATGATACACTTAGCATCAACTGATGCAAGAGACGTTTAATACATGGTACGAGTAAAGCCCTATTGACTTAAGGCCTGGCCATTTTCAACGCAAATTACGTCTGCTAATGTCTAAAACACGACTACAACAGTTACATGAGAAATTGTTATTTATGGAACCGAAAACATAACTTGGAGATTGAATCTGAACGGCTGACATACATGTATTGACATACTATAAAGTAAATTAAAGGGAAAGGGGTCTGCTACAATTATGCTTCAAAGATTTATATACAACTTCGTGGTTTTAAAAACGTTTCTACAACTTTGCAACTACCCATCAAGAAACAAGCTCAACACCTCTAAAGCTTTCGAGACTGTTGTTGCCTTGGCAACACAGCAAGCTTTGTCAAAGGGGGGGGGGGGTGTTACTGGCATTACACTTGGGTAAACCTTAAAACTTTTGGTGGATCGAACGTCTTTTTCGCACACTTCTTACACAGTTCTAGGAGACAAACACAATTTTTTTAAAATTGAATTCTCCATGTAAAATATTTGAAAATTTTGACAATAAATGTTAAAAATGTTAAAATAACAAACGTTTTCGGTCGACTTGACCATCATCAGGTTTAAAAAAGAATTCCGTTTTAAAATATTACATTTAAATACATGTACTGACAAAAGCTATTTATTAATTCCTCTTGGGAATAAACGCAGTTCAAAAGATTTGTAACTGTTGTTTAAACAAACAGTTAAAATCTTATGAGCTGCGTTTATTCCCAACTTGTTTAAACAAACAGATAGTATCTTTTGAACTTAGTGAAGGGTTACAATACAATATAAAGTATTAAATAAAATCTATAAAATGTATATCTATTCTAATTACTTGTGCCAGCAGCGAAGCGCGGCACAAGTTTAGGTTTGTCCCGTGCTTTTTTTTGTTTTTATTTGTGTCGAGGTCTTCAGCCACTTGATGTAATACTTGATATACTGGACAGCGGCTATATTCGGCTATTTGATATAATACTGAGAAACCAAGTCTTGCGTCAAAAGGTTTCACATTTTATCCACGAACTGGCCCAAGTATACGCTCCTAGAGCGTCTTGTCTTCCTAGAAATTCCGACACCACGTTTATTTTGACCCTTTCCCCCCATCCTCCCCGTCTATTAAATTTTCCTACTCCGACTTATTCCGACTCCCGTTTATTAGGGATATTAGGCACCTAAGAGTACAAAGAGGCTTCGTGTTTCTGCGACTGAACTAAACAATATTCAAGGCCAGGTTTCACATATTTCCGCCATACAAAATGTACGCTATTAGCTTTCGGATGGTTGTTGTTTTGAATTAAAAGAACATCTGCAACATAATATCTCATGGTCTAAAGTTAGCTTCTTTCTATCGCTTTCCCGTAGGCGCTGAAACTGTTTAGCTATAACTTACGAAATAATTGTAATATTGTTTCTGTTTCAAAACAAAATTAGTGTTTTAGAAAGTTTACAATCAATAAATGCGTACTAAACCAAATGAATCCAATTCATAATTATGTTCACGGTTTTATGTAAGTGACAAAAGAATTTTTTTATTGTCCATGAAATTGTTATCAGGCGTGATCGTGATTTACCGCAATTCAGTAACTGTCTTTAATTTATAAAAATCTAAAGCTTTGCTGAACCTTTTAATAGTATTTGTGAAAATATCTCAGAACAAAATTTATTTGATCCAATTTGTGTCCAAATTTTTGATTTTAGAAGAAGTATCAAAGTTTCTACCGAACAAGTGCCTCGCTCTCCCCATAAGGGCAAACGGACAAATGTATTGCCAAAATACATGTTGTTCAAAACTAACTGCTATCTTAATACATTTTAACCTTGTGATCTGGTCTTTCAAGAAGGCCGAACAATTAAAGTTATGACTGGTCCAGAAGTAATCATAAGCTACAAATGCTCTCAATGGTTAATATGGTTAGGATCGTTTAAGAACGAACAGATCTAGCCTGCCAGCCAGCTCTCTGAGCCGCGAGGAGAATGGGAATTCACTTATCTCTCCCCGCTCTCCACTCGCTCAGAGAGCCAGCTGGGAGGCTAGGACAGATAATGGTAAAAGAGTTCGTGCAAGTATGCATGTACTAAATTCTAGCACGTGTTAGCACGCTCGAGTCATGTAGAGTTCTATCAATTAGCGATGAAAAAAGAATATAGACGTATGAATAACATGCCGTTAGAAAAAAATTGATTCTAGTTAATAATTGCCAAATCTTGAGTAATCCGCACTAAATTGACTAAGAACTACGCATTGAAGACGGCACTAAAGTCAACCGAAACTTGTGTGAAATTTCAGTACGTCTCAGTACATATGATATATCATGATTTTAAACAAGGTTCCTAACCCAGACATGTCCCTGCGAAATTACAGTTATGTACCAGTCAACTGAAATCCCAACCTCCCCCCCCCAACCTCGTTCCCAGGGCTTTTCCCTATGTTGTGGGCATAGGAAAAAGCCCTGGGAACGAGGTTGCGCCTCTCCTCCCCCTCGGGCTAAGGTGGAGTAATTGTCATAGTCTAAAGTCATGTGATTAAAACCCCCACCCCGTAGGACCAAATTTTAAGTTAAAATCCGTCAAATATCATAATTTCCCCCAGGGTCTGGGGACCATGGCAAAAGTTTCTAGCAAGTAAACCATTTCAAAAAGTAATGGTAAAAGCGCAATGCTTGTGGGATGTGGCTATAAATATGAACTCAAGTATAGATAGCACAAACGTGCTAATAGCTAACTTGAAGCCACTATATTGGGCACTATGGCCACGTTAGTATCTATACTAGTAGTATGGTAAGAGTACCTAT
>JANCMA020078750.1:0-15464 GCA_024336925.2 Zoanthus solanderi | reverse complement strand
GGATAGCGTGTTAATTAGCTGAAAATATGCAAATTCCATGCACAGGGATACCAGAAATCAAACCATGGACCTTTTGTGTTTTTACGGAATCCAGTACGAACAAGACCCCAAAATTTCAAACTTCTGGGCTGCGAAAAAACAAAATTTAGTGATACCATGTCAATTGGGTGAAAATATGCTAATTCCAAGGAGAGGGATAACAAAAATCAAACCATGGACCTTTTGTGTTTTTTAAAGAAACGAAAACAACCCAAAATTTCAAATTGGGTTCTGCAGAAAAAAAAATTAGGGATCTCGTGTTAATTAGCTGAAAATATGCAAATTCCATGCACAGGGATACCAGAAATCAAACCATGGACCTTTTGTGTTTTCAAGATCTCCAAAAATAAAAGAAAAAAAAAATTTCAAACTTTCGGGCTGGGGAAAAAAAACTTTAAGGATAGAGTGTCAATTGGCTGAAAATATGCTAATTCCATGCACAGGGATAACAAAAATCAAACCATGGACCTTTTGTGTTTTTAAGAGGTCCAAAACCAAAAAAACCCAAAATTTCAAAATTAGGGTCTGCGGAAAAAAAAAACTTAGGGATCTCGTGTTAATTAGCTGAAAATATGCAAAGTCGATGGACAGGGATACCAGAAATCAAACCATGGACCTTTTGTGTTTTTACGGGGTCCAGAACGAAAAAGACACCAAAATTTCAATCTTCTGGGCTGCAAAAAAACAAAATATAGGGATATCATGTCAATTGGCTTAAAATATGCTAATTCCAAGCAGAGGGATAACAGACATCAAAGCATGGACCTTTTGTGTTTTTAAGGGGTCCAAAGCGAAAAACTCCCAAAATTTCAAAATTTCGGGCTGCGGATGATAAAAAAATTTAGGGATATCGTGTTAATTAGTTGAAAATATGCAAATTCCATGCACAAGGATAACAGAAATCAAAGCAATGACCTTGTGTGTTTTTAAGGGGTCCAAAACGAAAAAATCCCAAAAATTTCAAAAATTCCGTGATGCGGAAAAACAAATTTTGGGTATAGCATGTCAATTGACTGAAAATAGGCTAATTCCAAGCGAAAGGATAACAGACATCAAACCATGGACTATTTGTGTTTTTTAGGGGTCCAAAGCGAAAAACTCCCAAAACTTCAAAATTCCGGCATCAGAAAAAAAATTTAGGGATAGCGTGTTAATTAGCTGAAAATATGAAAATTCCTGGCACAGGGATACCAGTAATCAAACCATGGACCTTATGTGTTTTTAAGGGGGTCCAAAACGAAAAAATCCCCAAAATTTCAAAATTCCGGGCTGCGGAAAAACAAAATTTAGGGATAGCATGTCAATTGACTGAAAATATGCTAATTCCATGCAGAGGGATAATAGAAATCAAACCATGGACCTTTTGTGTTTTTAAGGGGTCCAAAACGAAAATTTCCCCAAAATTTCAAAATTCCGGTCTGCGTATAAAAAAAATTTAGGTATATCGTGTTAATTAGCTGAAAATATACAAATTACAGGCAGAGGGTTAACAGAAATCAAACTATGGACCTTTTGTGTTTTTAAGATCTCCAAAAACAAAAAAACCAAAAATTCAAACTTCCAGGGTGAGGAAAAAAAAAATTTAAAGATAGCGTGTCAATTGTCTGAAACTATGCTAATTCCAGATGCGGGTTAACAGAAAGCAAACCATGTAATTTTTGTGTTTTTTTTTAATGGGTCCAAAGCGAAAAAATCACAAAATTTCAAAATTCCGGTCTGCGGTAAAAAAAATTTAGGTGAACACGACAGTTTTTCATATGGGAATTACAATCGAAATCACTATCTCAAATAAAGTTCCTAGGAAGTGTGCAGCCACCATTTACAACAGTGCTAACGCTGCGCTTACTTGTGGTATTAGCGCCTATGTACAATTCCTCGCGCAAATCATTAAGAACATTTTCGTTTCTAACTTTTTACTCTTTTGCTGTCTTCGAAATTCAACATAGGCAAAAACAGTTCTATCGGTTGCGCTCTATAGCGCAAATGTCAAATTGGTGAAAATGACCGTTTTGATATGGGAATTACAATCGAAATCACTATCTCAAAAAACTTTAATACGACTTGTGTAACCATCATTTACAACACTCCAAACGTACGGTATTACCAACTATGTAAAACTCTTCGCGCTAATCTTTAAAAATATTACCGATTCTAATTTTTGACCTTTTTGCTGTATTCGAAATCCAACATAGGCAATAACAATTCTATCAGATGCGCTCTTTAGGGCAACTGTAAAATTGGTGAAAACGACCCTTCTTGATATGGGAATTAGAATCGAAATCACTACCTCAAATAACGTTACTAGGAAGTTTGCAACCACTATTTACAACACGGCTAACGGTGCGTTTACTGGTGGCATTAGTGCCTTTGTCGAACTCCTCGCGCAAATTATTAATAACATTTTCGTTTCTAATTTTTTTTTCTTTTGCTGCATTTGCAATCCAGCATAGGCAATAACAACTATATCAGGTGCGCTCTATAGCGGAAATGTCAAATTGGTGAAAACGACTGTTCTTGGTATGGGAATTACAATCGAAATCACTACCTCAAATAACGTTACTAGGAAGTGTGCAACCACCATTTACCACACTGCAAACGATGCGCTTCCTAGTGGTATTAGCGCCCTTGTACAACTCCTCCTGCAAATCATTAAGAACATTTTCGTTTCAAACTTTTTCCTTTTTTGCTGTATTCGAAATCAAATATAGGGAATAAAAATTCTATCAGGTGCGCTCTATAGCGCAAATGTCAAATTGGTGAAAACGACCATTCTTGATATGGGAATTACAATCGAAATCACTATCTCAAATAGCGTTACTAGGACGTGTGCAACCACCATTTACAACACTGCAAACGATGCGCTTCCTTGTGGTACTAGCGCCTATGTACAACTCCTCGTCCAAATCATTAAGAACGTTTTCATTTCTAGCTTTTTACTCTTTTGCTTTATTCGAAATCCAACATAGGCAATAGCAATTTTATAAGGTGCACTCTATAGCGAAAATGTCAAATTGGTGAAAACGACCGTTCTTGATATGGGAATTACAATCGAAAACACTATCTCAAATAACGTTACTAGGACGTGTGAAACCACCATTTACAACCCTGAAAACGGTGCAATTCCTAGTCGTATTAGCGCCTATCTACAACTCCTCGTGCAAATCATTAAGAACATTTTCATTTGAAGCTTTTTGCTCTTTTGCTTTATTGGAAATCGAATATAGGCAATAACAATTCTATCAGGTGCGCTCTATAGCGCAAATGTCAAATTGGTGAGAGCAATCGTTCTTGATATGGGAATTACAATCGAAAACATTATCTCGAATAACGTTACTAGGACGTGTGCAACCACCATTTAGAACACTGCAAACGGTGCGCTTCCTAGTAGTATTAGCGCCTGTGTCCAACTCCTTGTGCAAATCATTAATAAAATTTTCGTTTCAAACTTTTTTCTCTTTTGCTGTATTCGAAATCCAATATGGGCAATAACAATTCTATCAGGTGCGCTCTATAGCTCAAATCTCAAATTGGTGAAGACGACCGTTCGTCATATAACTTCGTACTCTTTTGCTCTATTGCAAATCCAACATAGGCAATAGCAATTCTTTAAGGTGCGCTCTATAGCGAAAATGTCAAATTGGTAAAAACGGCCGTTCTTGATATGGGAACTACAATCGAAATCACTATCTCAAATAGCGTTACTAGGACGTGTGCAACCACCATTTACAACACTGCAAACGATGCGCTTCCTAGTGGTAATAGCGCTTATGTACAACTCCTCGTCCAAATCATTAAGAACGTTTTCATTTCTAGCTTTTTACTTTTTTGCTTTATTCGAAATCCAACATAGGCAATAGCAATTCTATAAGGTGCGCTCTATAGCGAAAATGTCAAATTGGTATAAACGACCGTTCTTGATATGGGAATTACAATCGAAAACACTATCTCAAATAACGTTCCTAGGACGTGTACAACCTCCATTTAAAACACTGCTAACGGTGTTCTTACTAATGGTTTTAGCGCCTATGTACAACTCCTCCCGCAAATCATTAAAAACATTTGTGTTTTCAACTTTTTATTCTTTTGCTGTATTCGAAATCCAACATAGGTAATAACAATTCTATCAGGTTCGCTCTATAGCGCAAATGTCAAATTGGTGAGAGCAATCGTTCTTGATATGGGAATTACAATCGAAAACACTATCTCAAATAACGTTGCTAGGACGTGTGCAACCACCATTTAGAACACTGCTAACGGTGCGCTTCCTAGTGGTATTAGCGCCTATATACAACTCCTCGCGCGAATCATTAATAACATTTTCATTTCTAATTTTTTACTGTTTTGCAGTATTCGAAATCCAACATAGGTAATAACAATTCTATCAGGTTCACTCTATAGCGCAAATGTCAAATTGGTGAGAGCAATCGTTCTTGATATGGGAATTACAATCGAAAACACTATCTGAAATAACGTTACTAGGATGTGTGCAACCAGCATTTAGAACACTGCTAACGGTGCGCTTCCTAGTAGTATTAGCGTATATATACAACTTCTCGCGCGAATCATTAATAGCATTTTCATATCTTATTTTTTACTGTTTTGCAGTATTCGAAATCCGACATAGGCAATCACATTTCTATCAGATGCGCTCTATAGCACAAAATTCAAATTGGTGAAAACGAACGTTCTTGATATGGGAATTATAATCGAAATCATTACCTCAAATAACGTTACTAGCAAGTGTTCAACCACCATTTACAACACTGCTAACGGTTCGCTTATTAGTGGCATGAAAGCCTTTGTCCAACTCCTCGTGCAAATCATTATTCACATTTTCGTTTATAATTTTTTACATTTTTGCTGTATTCTTAATCCAACATAGGCAATCACATTTCTATCAGATGCACTCTATAGCGCAAATGTCAAATTGTTGAAAACGACCGTTCTTGATATGGGAATTACAATAGAAAACACTATCTCAAATAACGTTACTAGGACATGTGCAACCAACATTTACAACACTGCTAACGGTGCGCTTACTAGTGGCATTAGTGCCTTTGTACAACTCAGCGCGCGAATCATTAATAACATTTTCATTTCTATTATTTTAATGTTTTGCAGTATTCGAAATCCAACATAGGCAATCACATTTCTATCAGGTGCGCTATATAGCGCAGATGTCAAATTGGTGAAAACAACCGTTCTTGATATGGGAATTATATTCGAAATCACTACCTCAAATAACGTTACTAAGAAGTGTTTAACCACCATTTACATCACTGCTAACCGTGCGCTTACTAGTGGCATTAGTGCCTTTGTCCAACTCCTCTTGCAAATCATTAATAACATTTTCGTTTACAATTTTCTACTCTTTTTCTGTATTCGAAATCCAACATAGGCAATAACAATTCTATCAGGTGCACTCTATAGCACAAAATTCAAATTGGTGAAAACGACCGTTCTTGATATGAGAAATATAATCGAAATCACTAACTTAAATAACGTTACTAGGACGTGTGCAACCACCATTTAGAACACTGCTAACGGTGCGCTTCCTAGTAGTATTAGCGCCTATATACAAATCCTCGCGCGAATCATTAATAACATTTTCATTTTTAATTTTTTACTGTTTTGCGGTATCCAAAATCCGACACAGGGAATCACATTTCTATCAGGTGCGCGCTATAGCGCAGATGTCAAATTGGTGAAAACGACCGTTCTTGATATGGGAATTATATTCGAAATCACTACCTCAAATAACGTTACTAGGAAGTGTTCAACCACCATTTACAACACTGCTAACCGTGCGCTTACTAGTGGCATTAGTGCCTTTCTCCAACTCCTCTTGCAAATCATTAATAACATTTTCGTTTCTAATTTTTTACTCTTTTGCTCTATTCGAAATTCATTATAGGCAATAACAATTCTATCAGGTGCACCCTGTAGCGCATATTTCAAATTGGTGAAAACGACCGTTCTTGATATGGGAATTATAATCGAAATCACTACCTCAAATAACGTTACTAGGAAGTGTGCAACCACCATTTACAACACTGCTAACGGTTCGCTTACTAGTGACATTAGTGCCTTTGTCCAACTCCTCTTGCAAATTATTAATAATATTATCGTTTCTAATTTTTTACTCTTTTGCTGTATTCGAAATCCATTATAGGCAATAACAATTCTATCAGGTGCATCTTGTAGCCCAAATTTCAAATTGGTGAAAACAACCGTTCTTGATATGGGAATTAAAATCGAAATCACTACCTGAAATAACGTTACTAGGAAGTGTGAAACCACCATTTACAACACTGCTAACGGTGCGCTTACTAGTGACATTAGTGCCTTTGTCCAACTCCTCTTGCAAATCATTAATAATATTTTCGTTTCTAATTTTTTTTTTTTCTATTCGAAATCCAACATAGGCAATAACAATTGTATCAGGTGCACTCTATAGCGCAATGTCATATTGGTGAAAATAACCGTTCTTGATATGGGAAATTAGAATCGAAATCACTATCTCAAATAAGGTTACCAGGACGTGTGCAACCACTATTTACAACACTGCTAACGGTGCGCTTCCGAGTGGCTCTAGCGCCTATATACAACTCCTCGACCGAATCATTAATAACATTTTCGTTTCTAATTTTTTACTGTTTTGCAATATTCGAAATCCAACACGGGCAATCACATTTCTATCAGGGGCGCTCTATAGCGCAGATGTCATATTGGTGAAAACACAATCGTTATAGATATGGGAATTAGAATCGAAATAACTATCTCAAATAACGTTACTTGGAAGTGGGCAACCACCATTTACAACACTGCTTATGGTGCGCTTACTAGTGGTTCTAGCTCCTATGTACAACTCCTCGTGCAAATCATTAAAAACATTTTCGTTTTTAACTTCTTACTCTTTTGCTGTATTCGAAATCCAACATAGGCAATAGCGATTCTATCAGGTGCGCTCTATAGCGAATATGTCAAATTGGTGAAAGCGACCGTTCTTGATATGGGAATTACAATCGAAAGCAGAACCTCAAATAACGTTACTAGGAAGTATGCAACCACGATTTACAACATTGCTAACGGTGTGCTTACTAGTGGCATTAGTGCCTTTTTCCAACTTCTCCAGCAAATCAATAATAATATTTTCGTTTTTAATTTTTTATTCTTTTGCTGTATTCGAAATACAACATAAGCGATAACAATTCTATCAGGTGCGCTCTATAGTGCAAATCTAAAATTGGTGAAAACGAACGTTCTTGAAATGGGAATTACAATCGAAATCACTACCTCAAATAACGTTACTAGGAAGTGTGCAACCACAATTTACAACACTGCTAACGGTGCGCTTACTAGTGGCATTAGTGCCTTTGTCCAACTCCTCCCTCAAATTATTAAAAATATTTTCGTTTCTAACCTTTTAGTCTTTTGCTGTATTCAAAATCCAACATAGGCAATAACAATTCTATCAGGTGCGCTCTATAGCGCAAATGTCAAATTGGTGAAAACGAACCTTCTTGATATGCAAATTACAATCGAAATCATTATCTGAAATAACGTTACTAGGAACTGTGGAACCACCATTTACAACCATGCCAACGGTGCGCTTATTAATGGTATTAGGGCCTATGTACAACTCCTCGTACAAACGATGAAGAACATTTTCGTTTCTAATTTTTTACTCCTTTGCTGTATTCGAAATCCAACATAGGCAATAAAAATTCTATCAGGTGCGCTTTATAGTGCAAATGTAAAATTGGAGAAAACGACAGTTCTTGATATCGGAATTACAATGGAAATCAATACTTCAAATAACGTTACTAGGACCTGTGCAATCACAATTTACAACACTGCTAACGGTGCGCTTACTAGTGGCATTAGTGCCTTTGTCCATCTTATCGGGCAAATCATTAATAACATTTTACTCTTATGCCCTATTCCAAATGGAACATAGGCAATAACAATTCTATCAGGTGCGCTCTATAGCGCAAATTTCAAATTGGTGAAAACGATCGTTCTTGATATGGGATTTTACAATCGAAATCACTACCTCAAATAATGTTATAGGATATGTGCAATTACCATTTAGAACACTGCTAACGGTGCGCTTACTAGTGGCATTAGTGCCTTTGTCCAGCTCCTCCCGCAAAAAATTTATAACATTTTCGTTTCTAACTTTTTACTCTTTTGCTGTATTCGAAATCAAACATAGGTAATAACAATTCTATCAGGTGCGCTCTACAGCGCAAATCTCAAATTGGTAAAAACGAACGTTCTTGATGTGCGAATTACAATCGAAATCACTATCTCAAATAACGTTACTAGGACCTGCGGAACCACCATTTACAACACTGCTAACGGTGCGCTTACTAGTGGAATTAGTGCCTTTGTCCAACTCCTCGGGCAAATAATTAATAAAATTTTCGTTTCTATAATTTTACTCTTATGTCGTATTCGAAATCGAACATAGCCAATAACAATTCTTTCAGGTGCTCTCTATAGCACAAATGTCAAATTGGTGAAAACGACTGTTCTTGATATGGGAATTACAATCGAAATCACTATCTCAAATAACGTTACTAGGACCTGTGAAACCATCATTTACAACGCTGCTAAGGGTGCGTTTACTAATGGTATTAGCGCCTATGTACAACTGCTCGTGCAAATCATTAAGAACAAATTCGTTTTTAAATTTTTAGTATTTTCCTGTATTCGAAATCAAACGTAGCCAATAAAAATTCTGTCAGGTACGCTCTATAGCGCAAATGTCAAATTGGTGAAAACGACCGTTCATGATATGCGTATTACAATCGAGATCACTGTCTCAAATAACGTTACTAGGACCTGTGGAACTACCATTTACAACACTGCTAACGGTGCGCTTCCTAGTGGCATTATTGTTTTTGTCCAACTTCTCGGGCAAATCATTTATAACATTTTATTTTCTAACTTTTTACTCTTTTGCTGTATTCGAAATCCAACATAGGGAATAACAATTCTATCGGGTTCGCTCTATAGCGCAAATGTCAAATTGGTAAAAACACCGTTCTTGATATGGCAATTACAATCGAAATCACTACCTCAAATAACGTTACTAGGAAGTGTGCAACCACCATTTAGCACACTGCTAACGGCGCACTTACTAGTGGCATTCGTGCCGTTGTCCAACTGCTCGGGCAAATCATTAATAACATTTTCGTTTCTAACTTTTTACTCTTTTGCTGTATTCGAAATCCAACATAGGCAATAACAATTCTATCAGGTGCGCTTTATAGCGCAAATGTCAAATTGGTGAAAACGACCGTTGTTGATATGGGAATTACAATCGAAATTACTACTTCAAATAAAGTTATTAGGACGTGTGCAAGCACCATTTACAACACTGCTAACGGTGCGCACAAAAGTGGCAATAGTGTCTTTGTCCAATTCTTCGTCCAACTCTTCAATGAAATTTGCGTTGTTAACTTTTTATTGTTTTGCGGTATTCGAAATCCAATAAAGGCAATAATAATTCTATCATTGGCGTTTTGTAGCGCAGCTGTTAAGTTGAGGACAACAGCCATATTTGAGATTGTAATTACAATCGTAACCACTAGCTTGAAAAACGTTACTAGGACGTGCGCAACTACCATTAACAACACTACTAACTGTGCGTTCTATTAGGTGTGCTTTGTAGTGCTACTGTCAAATTGGTGAAAACAACCATATTTGAGATAGAAATTACAATCGTAACCAATAGCTCTAAAAACGTTACTAGGACGTTCGAAACTACCATTCGAAATCCAATATAGCCAATAAGATTTCTATCAGGTGGGCTTGTAGCGCAACTGTCAAAGTTGTGAAAACAACCATATTTCAGATAGAAATTACACTAGAAACCACTAGCTCGAAGAGCATTTCTAGGAAGTGTGCAACCACCATTAGGAACACTGCTAAAAGTGCGCTTAATAGTGGCATTAGCGCTTTTGTCAAACTCCTCGCGCAAATCTTCAATGACATTTTTGTTTCTAACTTTTTATTATTTTGCTGTATTCGAATTCAAACATAGGCAATAACAATTTTATCAAGTACGCTTTGTAGCGCAACTGTAAAATTAGTGAAAACAACCACATCTGAGAAAGAAATTACACTCGAAACAACTAGTTCGAAGAACATTTCTAGGAAGTGTGCAACCACCATTAAGAACACCGCTAAAGGTACGTTTACTAGTGTTATGAGCGCTTTTCTCCAACTCTTCCTGCAAATCGTGAATGAATTTTTCGTTTCTACCTTTTGATTCTTTTGCTGTATTCGAAATCTATTTAAGCGAAAAACAATTCTATCACGTGCGCTTTATAGGGCAACTATCAAATTTGTAAAAACAACTTCTTTTGAAATGGGAATTACAACCGAAATCACTAGCTCCATGATTCTTGCTAGGACGTGTGCAACAACCATTAACAACACTGCTAACGGTGCGCTTAATAGTGGCATTAGCGCTTTTGTCCAATTCTTTGTGGAAATCTTCAATGAAATTTGCGTTTTTAACTTTTTATTGTTTTGGTGTTTTAGAAATCCAATATAGGCAATAACAATTCTATCAGGTTTGCTTTGTAGCGCGACAGTCAAATTGGTGAAAACAACCATATTTGAGATAGAAATTACAAACGTAACCACTAGCTCAAAAAACGTTACTAGGACGTGCACAACTACCATTAACAACACTGCAATCGGTGCGTTTAGTAATGGCAATAGTGTCTTTGTCCAACTCTATGAAAATCTTCAATGACATTTTTGGTTGTAGCTTTTTTGTTGTTTTGCCGAATTCAAAATCCAACATAGGCAATAACAACTGTATCAAGTGCATTTTATAGCGCAACTATCAAAGTTGTGAAAACAACCATCTTTGAAATTGCAATTACAACCGAATTCACTAGCTCGAAAAACGTTACAAGGACGTGCTCAACTACCATTAACAAAACTGCTAACGGTGCGTTTTCTACTGGCAATAGTGTCTTTGTCCAACTCTTCGTGCAAATCATAAATGAATTTTGCGTTTCTAACTCTTTATTGTTTTGCCGTATTCGAAATCCAATATAGACAATAACAACTGTATCAAATGCGCTTTATAGGGCAACTATCAAAGTTGTGAAAACAAACTTTTTTGAAATGGGAATTACAACCGAAATCACTAGCTCCAAGATTCTTAAAAGGACGTGTGTAACCACCATTAACAACACTGCAAAGAATGCGTTTACTAGTGGCAATAGCGCTTTTGTCTAACTCCTCGCGCAAATCTTCAATGACATTTTTGTTTCTAACTTTTTATTTATTTGCTGTATTCAAAATCCAACCGAGGCAATAACAATTATATCAAGTGCGCTTTGTAGCACACTGTCAAATTAGTGAAAACAACCATATTTGAGATAGAAATTACACTTGAAACCACTAGCTGGACGAACATTTCTAGGAAGTGTGCAACCACCATTAAAAATACTGCTAACGATGCGCTTACCAGTGTTATGAGCGCCTTTCTTCAACACTTGCTGGAAATCTTCACCAAATTTTTTGTTTCTATCTTTTGATTCTTTTGCTGTATTCGAAATCTATTATAGCCAAAAACAATTCTATTAAGTGTGCTTTATAGCTCAACTATCAAATTTGTTGAAACAACTTTTTGAAATGGGAATTACAACCGAAATCACTAGTCCTAGATTCTTCCTAGGACGTGTGCAAAAACCATTAACAACACATCTAACAGTGTGCTTACTAGTGGTATTAGCGCTTTTGTCAAATTCTTCGTGAAAATCTTCAATGAAATTTGCGTTTCTAACTTTTTATTGTTTTGCTGTATTCGAAATCCAATATAGGCAATAACAATTCTATCAGGTGCGCTTTGTAGCGCAACTGTCAAATTTGCGAAAGCAACCATATTTGAGATGGAAATTACAATCATAACCACTAGCTCGAAAAACGTTACCAGGAAGTGTTCAACCATCATTAAGAACACTGCTAAAGGTGCTCTTATTAGTTTTATGAGCGCCTTTCTCCAACCCTTCTTGCAAATCCTCAATGAATTTTTCTTTTCCAACATTTCGATTCTTTTGCTGTACTCGAAATCTGTTATAGCCAAAAACAATTCTATCAAATGCGCTTGATAGCACAACCATCAAAGTTCTGAAAACAACTTGTTTTGAAATGGGAATTACAACCGAAATCATAAGCTCCAAGATTCTTACTAGGATGTGTGCAAGCACCATTAACAACATTGCAAACGGTACGCTTCTTGGTGGCAATAGCGTTTTTGTCAAACTCCTCGCCCAAATCTTCAATGAATTTTTAGTTTGTAACTTTTGATTCTTTTGCTGTATTCGAATTCTATTATAGCCAAAAACAATTCTATCAAGTGCACTTTAAAGCGCAACTATCAAATTTGTGAAAACAACTTTTTTTGAAATGGGAATTAAAACCGAAATCACTAGCTCCAGGATTCTTGCTAGGACGTGTGCAGCAACCATTAACAACACTGCTAACGGTGCGTTTAATAGTTTCATTAGCACTTTTGTCCAATTCTTCGTGAAAATCTTCAATGAAATTTGCGTTTATAACTTTTTATTGTTTTGCTGTATTCGAAATGCAATATAGGCAATAACAATTCTATCAGCGCTGGCAAAAATGGATCAGGTCTTTCGAACTGTACGCTGGGGGAAAAGGTGTTACTGATCCAGCTAAAAAGAAAGCTCTACTGCTTCACTGTGCCGGTCCTAAAGTTCAAGATATATTTTATACTCTACCAGAAAATGAACCCGGCGAAGATGAAACAGTTTACACGGTAACGAAAGCTGCGTTACAGGAACATTTTACTCCCCAGGTAAATATCTCTTTTGAACGCTCGCAATTTAGAGCAATGTCACAGGAAGCATCAGAAACTGTAGAAATGTTTGTCAGTCGTTTAAAGGAAAAGGCAGTTTTTTGTAATTTTGGAGACGGGGACAGAACTGATGAAATGATTAGAGACCAAGTTATTGAGAAGTGTAGTTCGTCGCGACTTAGGAGAAAATTCTTAGAAAGGAGAAACATAACATTAGCACAAGTTAGAGAATTAGCACAAACATACGAGATGGCACAAAAAGCAGCTAGTTCAATGGAAATGGGAGGAAGTGAGCGACGTGAAATTAACAAAGTAAAAGCGAAAGTAACCTCAAATTATTCACGGAAACCAATTAACGCTAACCTGTCTACCATGAAATGTTACGCCTGTGGTTATACGGGACACATAAAAAAGGATCCCAAATGCCCAGCAAAGGATCGGAAGTGTAGAAAATGTAAGAAAATTGGTCATTTTGAGAAGTGTTGTAAAACAAAAGTACAAACAGAGAACAAACGAGGAAAAGGAAGTAATTGTAACTCGTATGTGAAACAAGTGGAAAGTGACAGTGATACAGACAATGAGTATTTATTTGGAGTTGAAACGGAAGAAAATGTACATGGTTCAGCAGTGGAACTTCAAGTTGGAGGAATTTCTACAGTATTTGTAATTGATTCGGGAGCTACTGTCAATATTTTAAGTAGGGATACCTGGGAAAAGTTGAAACAGAGTAAAGTGAAGGTTAAAACCCAGAATAAGAAGCCCAGTAAAAAACTGTATGCATATGGAAGTAAAAAGCCACTCACATTATTGGGAAGTTTCACAGCTGATGTGGAATTGTGTACAGGATCAACAAGTAAGAAAATTGAGGCAGAATTTTTTGTGTTGGAGGAAAAGGGAAAATCATTGTTGAGTAGAAATACTGCTATAGAGTTGGGAGTTTTAAGACTTGGACCTGTGGAGCCAGATACCATAAGTCAGGTGGAAAACTTGAAAGAAAAGTACCCGAAGTGTTTTGAAGGACTCGGAAAGTTGAAAGACTTTCAGTTAAAACTTCCCATTGACAAAGATGTGAAACCAGTGATACAGGCGGGTAGGAGAATTCCATATCAAATGAGGGATAAACTTGAAAAGAAAATAAAGGAACTAGAGGCCAAGGACATTATTGAATCTGTAGATGGACCAACAGAATGGGTATCACCTGTAGTTATTGTCCCAAAAAGTAATGGGGATATTAGATTATGTGTTGATATGAGGCAAGCCAATACTGCGATCAGAAGGGAACGTTACCAAATACCTACAGTGGATGAAATATTACAAGATCTTAATGGGAGTAAAGTTTTCTCCAAGTTAGACATCAAGTGGGCTTACCATCAGATTGAATTAGCACCAGAGTCAAGAGGAATAACCGCATTTATAACTCACAAAGGTGTTTATCAATACAAACGTTTGATGTTTGGGGTTAGTTGTGCCCCAGAAATTTACAACAAAATCATAATGCAGTTGTTGGACAAATGTCAAGGTGTGCACAGTATTTTTGATGACATTGTAGTTCATGGGTCCTCAGAAGAAGAGCATGACAAGAGACTTCATGATGTTTTCACTGTTTTGCAAGAGAAAGGTCTAACTTTAAATTATGACAAGTGTAAATTTAATTTGCCAGAAGTTGAATTCATGGGACACATACTGTCAGGAAAAGGTGTAGGACTGTCGTCAGAGAAGGTGGAGGCAATACAGAAGGCACGGCGACCAGAAAGCACGTCAGAAATACGGAGTTTTTTAGGACTTGTCAATTTCAGTGGAAGATTTATTCCAGACCTAGCTACGTTGGCGGATCCCTTGCGTAAACTAACCAAGAAAGATGAACCATTTGTGTGGACAGCAGAACAACAGAATGCTTTCGAGACTCTGAAGGACAAATTGTCGAGTGCAGAGACATTAGGATATTTTGATTTGAGTGCTAAGACGCAAGTCATAGCTGATGCGAGTCCGGTTGGACTTGGAGCCGTCCTTGTACAAGAGAAACATGGACAGAGACGTGTAATATGCTATGCAAGCAGGAGTTTATCTAGAGTAGAAAGGAGGTACTCACAGACCGAAAAAGAGGCTCTGTCGCTGGTATGGGCTTGTGAACGATTTCACTTGTATATTTATGGAACTGATTTTGAATTAGTAACTGATCACAAACCACTCCAATACATATTCTCAGAGAAATCTAAACCATCAGCACGTGTAGAACGTTGGGTACTGAGACTACAACCATACAAGTACACTGTGCGACATATTCCAGGGTCTCAGAACATAGCAGACTCATTGTCAAGGTTATTGGAAAAGGAAGAAAAGGAAGTACAACCGTTAAACCGGAACAAAACTGAGAATTATGTTAATTTTTTAGCCGAATCATGTGTACCAACTGCCATGTCTTTGAGGGAGATCGAGTCTGAATCTCTGAAAGATCCTGATTTGGAGAGTGTGAGACAATGTCTACTGTCTGGAAAATGGCATACACTACGGGCAACTGAGTATATGTTGGTAAGAAATGAACTGTCATGTATCAACAATGTTGTGCTTC